>PISX010000367.1:25000-85000 GCA_004024625.1 Mellivora capensis
TGCCTGCGTGTTCTCTCTCGCCTGCCTCTGGCTCTGCCGCTCTCCCCCTCATACTCCCCCTCCTTCCTTCCTCTCTCCTTCACTCCCTCTTCCTCTTCTTCTAGCCCCCACCCCTTCTTTCTTTCAGTCCGGTAGTCCTCTTCTTTTCCAGGTATCATCTCCCCAACCCCGCCCCAACCACACACACACACAAAACACAAAAATCAACTGGCATGCAGCAGCAAGCACCTGCAGTAATAGACTCTTTTATTAAAACTGTTATTCTGCAAGACTTGAAATTCCCCATGGACCAGGCCATGTCAAAGCCGATATAATTAACTAGAGGCTCAGCAACGGATCAATTACCAGACAAGCAAGTGATAGTGAAATCAATGAAAGATCATCAGCCACATTATCAGTGTTGCAACTCATTAGGGCAAAACTGAGAAATGTGCTCAAAGCGAGCCCAAGCAAGGTGGCATTACAAAACAAAGGGCTAATTTGGAGACCCTGCTGTGAACAATCTGTAACAGAATTAGCCTTTTTTCCCCCTAAACTGCACAGCTCCGTAACTAAATGTGACAGACTGAGAGAAGCAGTTTATTAAGACACCAACCCCAAGTTTATTTAGTTCATAAACTCTCTCCTAGAAAATCAATACAGTCTGTACAGGGTTATTAGGCTGACTAGCTAATACATCCAAATCTGGTCTGCCCAGCCAGCAGTCTTCTGACAAAATGCTACCCAGCGTAGGCAAACTGAGCTCTTTGAGATATCAAGGCTTGAGGTTGCTCTAGATGAAACAGGTCTGCAAGGTAACTAGGACCCGTGTATGAGTGCCAAGGCACAGACCTCAAAGGCACCAGGATATCTTTCCAAGGTTTAAAATTTTTCGCAACAAACCTATCATACAGTACAGCACCTGCTAAATGGATTGCACAAAACAAAATTTTAACTGGTTTGTAAGACTAGTGTACAAAGAGGACAAGCTTTCTAAGAGACAATGGTTAACCTAAAGTCTTAACAATAAATGAATCAGTAAACTAAAACAAAACCTCAAGCATATACACAGGGTGTGCTTTGCGGATTTTAAATCTAGAATAGTCATTATTAAATCAAGTTTTGAAATTACAAATTAGACTCCTATAGAAGTCCCCAAAATACATGATCTGAACTTGCTACTCACTGCCAGCATGTAGAGTCTTTGATCTTGGGCTAATTTTCTATCTAGCAAGAAAGGCACAGTTTACAAAATATAAACCTACAAGGCACAAAAAGAACTTCTAAGTTTGTCCAGTGGCTATATAATCTGTAGATTATGGAAGTGTTGTCTGGAATCATTTGGATTAGAGTTATTTAAGGCTGGGGGGGGGGGGATAGGCATCATAGTAATCGCTTTGTACTGTCCTGATTCCAAGTATTTCAGGTTAAAGAACTACAAACACTAAAGGCTATATGCTGGCTTTCCCACATTTACTGATTGTGAGAGATGGACTGTGGAATTTGAGAATACACCAACTAGGTCCAAATGGCAACCACATTATTAAAGACATTATGGGAATGTGAATACCTCCACCTCACAACAATACATAGCAGATACACACTTAGAAAAAGTAAGAAACTCAGTGCAGTTTAAATGTTAAAACAGACTGGACAACTGTCAGAAAGAAAACAAAAGATAATAATTTTTGGAAGTGATTTGTGATATTTGATTTAAAATGTTCCAAGAAAAGGATTACACTATTAACATGACTTCAGTATACTGGCTCTAAGACACTAAATCCTAAACTTCAAAACAAAGGTCCTTATTTTCACAGGACTTTATTAGAACTCAATTTATAGCTTGTTGTAAATAAACATTTTTCTCTAATTTTCAAGCTGGTACCTTATTAAGCATTTCATAGCTCATGTTTTTGAGTAATCTGTAAAAAGTTAGATACATATATATATATGTATATATATATACATATATATCCATCCTAAACCTATACTATAGATGCCAATGTTTTAGATAGTAATTAAAAGTTGTAATTACAGAGAAATTGTATTTTTTTAAACCTTTTTGCATATAAGTACATACTGTGCCTATACCCTCAATGAGATCCAATTAGTTGCAAAGAATTTGCATTTCAGTTAGTATGGGATAACAAGACTATAGGGAGGCACAATGCAATTCCACCAGCAGAGTAAGAAAGTGTGTTCTTTCTTGTTAGCTCTGTAAGCAATAATTCCCACAACTGACTGTTTAAAATGTTACTGATCTTTTCAATATTTTGGTATTGAAGTAGATTTAAGTTTTCCCTCCATTAAAAGAAAATCACAAGTTAGTGTAAATATCAGCCACAATGAATACTTACAGGCATAAATGAACAAAGGATTTTGTTTTGTGCATATGTTTGTGGGGGGGGGTTTGGTAGGGGGATATTGCATGCTTTTTCTTTTCCTCTCAATACTTACTGGTAAGTTCCTTAAAAACACATCGCTTTCTTAAAGTAAGTTCCATAACAAGGGGCAGGACAACCTCACTGGAAATAGTTCTATGTAAATGTATATGGTTCTGTGATGCAGGGATGTAGTTAGAACACTGAGAAAGTAGTCAAGGATTTTCATTTCTTTTGGTTACGTTTCCAACAATGTAAATCCTAAGCAAATATCAAATAAACGTATAATTTATATACACAGTATAACAAGCATCTCTAGGACTTCTGCTGGTTCACAGAACAATACCTGTAATTCCCTGGGTTCAGTTCAGCAGCTGTTAACAGATTCCGTAATCTGTAATGACAGTAAACTGGCCTTTGCTCTTCTTTTATTCACTATTCATTTTCAAGGCTTGGTTAAGTACAGAGCTGGGTTAAAGATCAGTGGTTTTTCATGTGACACATGCTGGTATTCATCTAATGGCTTGTCAAGACAAAACTGTCCCTGTTCTTGCCAAAATAATAAAAATGACGCTTCACATCGCATGACAATCAGCACTTCCTTATGGCAAAACAACTCAAGCTTTTGTAACTCATTCACTTTACAGAAAAAAATTTTTAATAACAGGCAATCCAATCCTATATGTGGAATTAGGTTGTCATTCTCAAAGGAGATCTTTTTTTAATGTTTTGTATGGCCTCTCTTAACTCTAAAGCAACATGTAAACTACTTTCTGATCAAACCAGACTTTACCATATAAAAATAATGCTGAAGCTACAAATTCGTATAGCATTAAGGAATATAACTTAATATATGCAAATTATGCAGAAGCAGCAGGCTGGGCCCAGTCACAGAGGTGGGGGGAACCAATTGAGGAAATGTCATTTTTCTTGAGAACAAAGTATGGGACTTGCTTTGCAACATCTGTTGGGCTGTGTGAAATGTTAACAGATGTCTTAAGTGAAAAAAGGAAAAAGAATTAATAAAGGAAACCTCCTCTGAACAGATAATCCACCCAAATTTCCATATTCCTAAGGAAAAAAGTTGACAGCAACCTTTTTCCCTTGTGAAACCTGCCATCCCTACTTTATTGTGTAAAGTTTTATTTTCTGTGTGAAGGGATGAAATTTTTTGACTCACTAAAAAGGATAGAGAAAAAGTAAAAACAATAATTTCAACTGAGGTTTTCCTTTGTGAGTAATTGTATCATAATCTAAGCTGCCTCTTTTCCCTTGAGTCCCATATATAAATCGATGGGAGGACAGTGAAAAGTTCACCCCCCCAAAAAAAGGGACACAAAAAGATGAAATATTACCCTACTGTGCCTGCATGTTGGGGGAAAGGAAGGAGGAGAAATTAAAGGGTAATTCTTAAGGTAAAGTTCTAATATGAACACACCTCTACAGATTAAAGTGTCCATTTTCACAATTAGGATTCACCTATCATTTATACCTACATCTCTGCATTCTCCATGCATTCCCACTTTCCTTCCATTACTAACCTAGTGTTATACAGCAGTATAACCCAATGATCATTAAGAAAACTTCTGGAATATGCTAGTTAGATCCTGGTATTTAAATCTTTTTTTTTTTCTTTTTTAAGATTTATTTATTCATTGGAGAGAGAGCGAGAGCACAAGAGCACCTGAGACAGAGGGGGAGGGAGAGGGATAAGTTGATTCCCTGCTGAGCATGGATCCCAGAAGCCTTAGATCACAACCAGAGCCAAAACCAAGAGCCAGACACCTAACCGAATGAGCCACCCAGGAGCTGGTATTTAAATCTTACAACTGGAAAACTTTTCTAACAGTTTTCATTCATGTTTCAATTTATTCGATGGTCTAGCCAAAACTGAATGAAGCAGCCTTGAATCCAGATTAAAAAGATGATGCATACACACCAACTACTGAATCTAACCTAGTGTCTGCTTATACATGCTACAAATCCTCCTCTTTGGAGATATCTATTCTATTCCTTATGCTCTTAAAAACTCAAGACATAAGTTTGGGTTAACAGTTCATAGATTAACTAGTTCAAAATGTAGTTATGGATCTTTACAAATTTAGGTGAAGGAAGAAAAAAATGTGTTGTCATCTCTGATTGCCAGTCTCAATCTCTCTCTCCTCTATGAGATTCTGCTTTAACACTGTACATGTTCTTTTGTGTTTACAACTATACTTTCTCCAGATGGCTCTGGCAGCCTGGGTTGGGCATTTCAACATAGAGAAACCTCAGCCAGAATAGCCTGGAGATTCCAGAGGACAAGATCATGGTCCACATTGTAAATAAGACATGCAGGCATGCTTTTGGTTTTTGGTTATTTGTTTTTGGACAAAGCATTGTAGGTGCTAAATGCTCTGATGTTTACTTGCAGGAATACCAACCACATCAGAGCACAGGACAAAAAATAATAGTAATGAGTGCTATACCCCAAAATAAAACAAAAACAAAAAACAAAAAACTGATCACTTACACTGAAGGAAGAAGCTCCTGCACTGAAATCATTATGTGACCTCAGACCCAAAGAGGAAAAGACACCTCCTAAAATAAAATTTGAATATGACACCAATTTAAATCACTTTAAACAGTGGCACAGACATCCCCCTGAAGCAAATAATTATCTAAAACCTTCATCTTTTTTTTTTTTTTTTTGTACTATTGAAAAAGGAAGATCTGCTCTGGTTGACACTTGTCTCTGTACCAACTAGAACAACCAATGTGATATAGCATTTGCTGACAGCCTAATCAGGGGCTCAGTTTCAGAAAAGCACATCAAGGATATACCAAAATGCCATAAACCCTTGATGTCCTATGAAAAATTTAAAAATTAAAAGATTTGGGTAGGGTGTGGTAGATGAGGTAGTTTATAAAATATTAGGGAAATGATGAATATTTAGAATCAAGACATTTGCAGATGCAAAAGAATCGGACATCAGCATGAATCTTAAATCTCCAAAAGATCAAACATTTTACCTACTCTGTTTGGATTTAAAAAACAAAACAAAACAAACAAACAAACAAAACAAAATGACTTTGTGTCTTCTCTCAGGTCAATCGCTGACAATGGCTTCTTGCTACCATAACCTGAAGTCAACGTTTTATGAGAAAATCTTTTGGAGGAAAAGAGCCAATGATGTATTTCCTTAAATGAGTATTGAAAAACAGGCTGGAGAGCATCCAGTGGAGAATTACTTTCTGTATGATCAAGAAAAGTTGCAAGGATTGTAAAGATAGTATTAATTTCTTTATTTACTTCCTTCTACAGTTTGTAGACCAGGAAACTTGCAGCCCCACTGAAGATGTCATAGTAATAATTGAAATTACTGTCAGGAAGGAAGATTGAGACTCTCAGACACCAGGAAATCCAACATTTAGAGTTATCATAGAAAAAAACAACTTTATTGATGGTACCCCCTTATATGAAATTCACAAACCTAGAAGACAAACTTAAAAAGTGAAATCCCGGGGCAACTGGGTTGCTCAGTCAGTTAAGCAGTTGACTTGATTTCAGCTCAGGTCATGATCTCAAGGTCCTGGGATGGAGTCCTGCTTTGGTCTCCTGCTCAACAGGGAGCCTGTTTGAGATTCTCTCCCTTTCCCTCTGCCCCTGCTCCTGCTTGTGCACACACACACTCTTTCTCTAAAATAAATACGTAAATCTTTAAAATGTGAACCACCAATATACCTAAAGTTCCAAAATCTTTGTACAACCACACAGTATTTTCCATCCATACATATTTAAATAGAAATGTTGGAATAAATTTGAATGAACCTGGAGATGGTTTCGGAAAATAAGAAACCCAGAAGATATCAGAAACTCAGGAGAGCAAGCTAAAAATGGGAAGAATTAACAGTGGCTTACATCTGACTAGTACTGACCTACAATGGGGGTAGTGGCTGCAACAAGCACAACAAAAACATCTAAGGTACAAGCACTGTGCTGTGTTCCCCATCCACCTGGTGGTTTGGGGTAGAGGTCCCTCGGTAAAAATCCAACAAGCTACATACACATAGCATTTGCACACTTTTCTGTATGCACGCTATGCTTCACTTCTGTAAGTTTACTATTGCTACTGTTAATGGCATTACTACTAAAAATAGTGATAACAACAGATTACAAGTACGGGAAAGAAAAAAAAAACAAGAAAAAAAACAGCATGGAAGAGAAAAGGGAAGAGACAAAAGACTGCAGATATTTATCACCGTCAAAAATTAATCAAGTAACTGCCACTATGTGTACTGCTTGCAAGTTTCTTCAGAGGTAAGAAGTGTTGGCAATCAAGTAAATATCTGAGTTTCACAGAATGAGGCTGAATGTGAAAGGCAGTAAGTGGGTGGGAGAAAGAATGATTAGGTGAGAGATACCTTCACTAGGCAATGCAAGAGTGTGAGTGTATCCAAGTGGCTTAAATGGAAAAGAACTTCATACACAACATAGGATCCTGAATCATGCTTGCTGGTTATTGCCCTTTGAGCTTGTCCTATGATCTGTAATTATGACTATTTTGGGGTAGGTAATTTGGGGTGGGCACAGAATGTGCCTGTTGAAAGACTGGGAAAGAAATTATAGACGCTCTGCAAACAGTATTATTTGGAAGCATGGAGTAGAGCAAGACAATTTTTTTTTTAATATTTTATTTATTTGACAGAGAGAGACACAGCGAGAGAGGGAACACAAGCAGGGAAAGTGGGGCAGGGAGAAGCAGGCCTCCCACCAAGCAGGGAACCCAATGCGGGGCTCAATCCCAGGATGCTGGGATCATGACCTGAGCCCAAGGCAGCCACCCAACTATCTAGCCACCCAGGTGCCCCAAGACAATTTTTTTTTTAATTGCAAATATAACATACTCCTCTGACCCACCCAAACACATTTTAAGTGTTCCAGTCTCCAAGGCTAACAGCAGCCAACCATTAAATAAACAAACCCTGGGGAGAATGAAGTAACAAAGTGGGAACAACTGAAAAATTTGCTAATTGATAAGGGATATACTTTTACCCTGACTAGCTAAGTTTCTCACTTCCTTTTCTTCCACTTATTATAAAGAAAGATATTTTAAACATTTTTAGCCACTGCTAGGGAATCAAAGCCCTACTTGCCAAGTACAAGAAGGTGTGGGGAACATGAAAGTTAAGGCATAGTCCTTGCTCACAAGAAGTTTATAATCAGTACGGAAGATAAGCCATGTATAAAAACAACCTTAATAAAACAGAATGTGATAAGAGAAGCTGCAGCAGAATCCTACATGACTTGGAAAAGGAGATTCCTTCCAGCTGGTGTTGTAAGAGAACATTTCTAAGCAGAGACAGCATTTATGCTGGAACTGAAGAACCAATAATATCCCTAGAGAAGTGATCCAATTTGCCTAGAAGATAAGGTAGGATCTGTGTAGAGCAATGATGAATGAAAGGGACTGACTGGTCAATAGGAACTGTTATTACTGGAAGGGCCTTACACTCCATTATAAAGAGTTGCTATTTATCCTGTATCCACCAACAGTCAGAACTGTTGAAAGCTTCTCACCGGCAGCACAGTATGATCATTACGGCACACACTAAGATTAATCTGGCAACAGCATGACAGACAGACTGAAGTGCGAAAAGACAGAAGCAAACCCACCAATTAGGAAGCTGTTACAACAATCTGGGTAAAATGATTACAGGCAATAGGGCTGGGGGGGGGTGTGGGAAAGAGCAGATACGATATGGAGATAAAACCCAGGGGATAAGAATGACTGAGAAAATGTGGGTTACAAATGAGAAGAGTCGAGGTACCTGGGTGGCTCAGTGGGTTAAGACTCTGCCTTTGGCTCAGGTCATGGTCCCAGAATCCTGGGATTGAGCCCTGCATCAGGCTCTCTGCTCAGCAGGGGTCCTGCTTCCCCTCTCTCTGCCTGCCTCCCTGCCTACTTGTGATCTCTCTCTGTCAAATAAATAAATAAAATCTTTAAAAAAGAAAAAAAAAAACAAATGAGAAGAGTCAAAGATGACACAAAAGCTCTAATATTCTGAGCATGGGAAATGGTAGAAGTATCCACAGAAATGGGGATGAACTAGTTTGCGGGATGCTGCGTGTGAGCTCAGGTTATGGAAACAGCAGATCAAACCAATGACAAGGCAACTAGAAAACTTCAGAAAACAGACTGACACTAGAGTTTTCAGATCTGAGAGCCATCTACAGAGAAGTGACACAAGAGGTAAAGAAGGCAGAGGTTAGCATCTTAGGGAACACTGATGCTTTCTGGGGAAGAAGACAGAAGGAACAGTATTAACAAGGGCATTACGATGATCCAGTGCTCTGAATGACAAGAAGTCAGAGCTTAAACAGGCAGAGTTTTAAATGTTCTAAAACAAAACAAAACAAAATCCACTATATTTAGAGTATAGTAAAACCAAAAAGTAGTGCCTAGTAGTAAATACAGTAAAAGGAAAACAAATGCGTGAGGATGATAAATACCAAAATCAGAGTAATGCTGGAGCATGGGGATGGGTACTGGAGAGAAGGATGCTAACCTAGGGCTTCACATGTATTTTACATTCTAAGTTCTTATGTTTGGACAAATGGGTGTTCATTATACCTTCCTCTTATATACCTGCAGTTGTAATATTTTATATTGTGTGCCCTGAGAGAGAATTCTTAATGGACAAATTGGTATAAAAGTTAGAATTCAGACTGCAAAGGAGTTAAGAAGTAAAGTATAAAAGACAAGGAGGCGGAAAAGGCAAAAGGGTCTTCGGAGAGATTCTGCAAAGCAAGCATGTAAAATAAGAAAAAGTGCTCTGAAAAGTTTGCAGGGCCTGGAAGAACTTGTGTGATTGTGTTGATGGTCTGTTACACAATCCAGGGGGGAAAAGAGTGTATTTTAGACAAACGGGACAAAGCCAATGGAGGAAAGATATTGAAGATCTAAGCCAGAGGGAAAATGATATAAAAGGGTCCTAGGAGAGAATGTGATCAAGACCACAAATAAAAAGGGTGTCCCTGAAGGAAGAGAGGAAAAATTTTTCTCAGAAACCAAAGGTAAGAGATATAAAAAACAATTCTGCAGTTAAACAATATATGTATTGAGAGTGCTTGTGTCAGAAAGCCAGTTTACTACCCATCTCCCCAACTAAACTCGCCACTGGTTGAAAAGGAAAGAGTTTTATCTATCTTTGGTCATCCGGGGCCTGACTGAGTGCTTAACACACAGTAGATGCTCAATAAATGAAGCTGCAGGGAAGGAGTGATGTCTCAGAAAACAATGACAAATCAAGGACTGGTAGGGGCAAGGGTTGGGTCCAATTGGAGGAGATGAAATGAAACTCTGAATCAATGAGAAATGAATAAAAGAAATGGCAAGTAGCAGAAGGGATCCAGGCTTGGTTCCCACAAACTCTTGAGAAATTTCAAGCGAGCAGACTGGGTTTAAGAAGTGTACCTCAGATTTCCCACTTTGGGAAGCAGGACACTTAGAACCAGCAAGGAGTTCTTCATTCAAAACTGAAAAATGGGGGCGCCTGTGTGGCTCAGTGGGTTAAAGCCTCTGCCTTCAGCTCAGGTCATGATCTCAGGGTCCTGGGATCGAGCCCCACATCGGGTTCTCTGCTCAGCAGGGAGCCTGCTTCTCCCCCTCTCTCTCTGCCTACTTGTGATCTCTGCCTGTTAAATAAATAAATAAAATCTTAAAAAAAAAAACAAAACTGGAAAATGCCTTGCTCCAACACATACACCCTAATAGGCAACAGTACATCGTAAATCAGTGCCCTTATAAGGCATTCCTATAGTACAGAGGTCTTACAAAGTGAAACACTGAGAACTGATTTTTAGATGAATTTATTCAATATTTTACTTAGATGTCTCCTGATTCTAAGTGTTTCTTATGTAGTGTTTTTAAAATGTCTGTGAATATATTCCTGACTAATGAAATTCACCAAAGCAAACAAAAATCAAAAATCTTTATGCCATGTCACATACATGATTTGCATGAAGGAGTGGGAGATGTGGAAGAATGTCACTTCATTAACAAGCGAGAGACGGAGGAGAGCGAAGCTCCACTCCTTACTGCCTGGTTCACATCTCCAAGACTGCAGCTGTGGTCCAAGTCACACCAGCCCTTTGCACAATTAGTGAGGGCTGCATTAGCAGAACCGGGCACTCCAGGTCCAGAATCCCTCCAGAGAGCAGGGGAACAATGAGTTCCATCACCTGGCCAGCATCAGCAACCGCCAGTCACCTCAGGGATTTGGACAAAGACATTCATCTGCTCTGCCGGCAACCACTACAGCCTGCCTTCCTAACAGAGTCCTTTCTGTGAGGACCACTGTCTAAGTGACCTGTCACAGAGCTTTATAAAGCAGCATTAATACTGTGGGCCAAAATGAGATTGATCTTTGAGCTTCGTGGTCTCCTGTTGTCAACGGTGCATTATAAAACCAATACTAAATACTTTATAAACAGGTCTCCCTACAGTGTATTAGAAAAACAGTGCATATTTCATGCCCCATAGTTAGGTAGCCACATATCCATCAGACTAATAAATTATTTATTAGGTGCTCAGAAGTGCAATAAGAGTCAATAAACTAACTTCTGAATACTTATAAACTACCATTTCACTAGAAATTGTACCTGAATGAGAAAACGAGCACACTAACGGCATGGGGGAATGGAAATAATCCAGCTCTCTCAAGTGTGCCATTAAAAGGAAGCACAGGCCTCATGGGTGAGGAGAGACAAAACTGTGTGTCCTGGAAAGAGTCTGGGTTATTGAATTTACACAGAAAGCACCACCTAACCCCATGCTCATTTCCTTTCTCTCCTATATCATTTTCTCTAGTCCTACCAACCTTGGGGACAACTCAGGAAGATAAAAACTGGTGGAAACATTTAGAACATACCCTGAATCAGGCCAGATGACATCCACCGGTAATGGTTTGCACTTGACATCTCCAAAGAAACTATACAATGGCTTCAGTGCACAAGCTTTCTGCTACATGTATGCCACGAAATTGAACATTTACGAATCTAACATTTCGTGTAGCCACTTTTTTTTTCTGTTTTCAGTTAAACCTCCCAAGACCATAGACGCCCTATGATACTGTCCTGATGCCCACTCCAACTTCATCAGGCACCTCTTTCCTAGTCCCACCCCTCTGGAAAAGGACCTTCTGTTCAAGAATGTGTTTCAAGCCTTCATGAAGGAATTCTTCAGCTGGGAGTTATTTCCCAAACTATCAGAGGCGTGGACTTTGTGTAGTATTGTGGGTGCCCTGGTTTCACATGTTGGCCACATTAATACTGGAGATCAAGCATCTGTAACCCACAGATGAGTGTGCTCCAGCCCAAAGCACCCACAAGGCCAGCGCCAATGCAAACCACTCTTCCCATCCCACATCTGAACCACACTGGTTTTCTCCAGGAGCCAGGGGCTGAGATACAGTTCTGAAAATGAAGGTTTTGGGTTCTTTCCATTCACATGATGGGTATAGAGTGTTGAGAAGAATACTGCCAGAGGGACTGGCTCTTTTTTTCTCTCTCATTCCACACCAAGTGAATAAACCATAAAGAGCTTTACAGTGTCTAATGGTGTTCCAAAATCTCCCAGGGGGGAAAACCTAAACGGATAAATATATAGATTCTTGCACACTGTTTTCATTTTTCCTCCTAGAGTCTTATGGTTTTACCCCATAGGCTGGACAGTTTAAGGTTGAAAGACATTTTATGTGGGTAGGAAAAAAGAAGTAGAAATTAAGGAGAAACATGGAAGAGATGTGATCTCACATCACTTTCTCAAAGAGATCTCCCCAAATCCTAGAAATAATGGAAGAGTTGATGTAAAAGTGTAAGACAAGACTAGTTTCTTGTATTGCTTTTGCTACTACAACCACTACAGCTAAGACGATTATTCATATTAATGAGTTTGGTATGTAGACAAACTATAAAAGATGCAGTCTCTGACCTCAAGTACTTATCTCTGTCTTCTGGGATTTACTCCTCCTGCTAGATTTACTTTTATTCTTCATACCCTTGCCCAGAGGAAGTGATCATCACTCAGGACTTGGAGAATTTCCATGGGTGGGGTTTAACTGTGGCAATGAGAAGTGAGGGAACTTTTGCCCTTGGACAGAGACAATGTTGGCCCCACACTTCAGGATGTCTCATTTGTAACAAAGAGAAATACAAACTCGCTGTGAGATTTTACACTGGCCTCACTAAGCTTTATCAGAAAAACCTTATAAAGTGTGAAAGCATGCTGTATTCCAGTGCTTTATCACATCAAGCGTGCGCGCGCGCGCGCACACACACACACACACACAATCACTGCACACAAATGAACTAACATCAGACGATGGTCTCTACTCACCCTTTATGTTCAGTTATTTACGTTTTGTGTATGTGCTCACAGCATACATAGGAGAGAGCGCCACGGACTCAGTTTTGCCAAGTGGTTAAGTCTGTAACTTCTACAGTTTGATTACTTGGGTTTGAATACATGTGGGACCTTTTATTAAATATGTGACCTTAGCAAGTTACTTAACTCTCTCAAAGTGCCCAAATTCCTCATCTATAAAAAAATAATAATCGTTCACCCAGTTGTGAAGATTCAATATTTTGAAGAGTGCAAAAGGTTTAGCTGAGAGCCTAAAATACAGGCATTCAATAAATATCAATTGCTACATATACACGTTATAAAGAGAGATTTCAAACTATAAGCCCACAGGCCAAGTATGTTTTGCTTGGCTTCCTCCCTTAGTGTATATGAGTATGCATGTATGTGTGCTTAATTACTGGCCAACATGATAAAAACAAAACAAAACAAAAAAACAAAAATAAAAGTGTTTTAAATTAAAGTATGGCTTTCCAGCTGCTGGGGATAGAATGGGAAAAAGCAAAAGGTGGAGTTTCAGGAACTAAAGATACGGCAACAGAAATCTGTTCTGCAGTGGTGGTGGAGAAGCTGTCGTTTCAGCAGGGCTCACAGATGAGAACAGTCTCCCCCGCTCCTCTTTGTCTTACACCCCAAACGTCTCCCCCAATCCCATGACTTGCTGCCCACTATGGCCAATCAAGTTTGTGACCCTGAGCTATCAGTTACGTCTCATCAACCTGACACACATATATGGAGAATTCGGGCACACATAAAGGAAAAGTCCTATTAAAAAAAAAAAAAAAAGGCAAGTACCAAAACTATTTTCTAGTATGTCTACCTCTGGTAAAAACCATGTTCCCCTTTGTACTTCCCTAAGCTCTATATATTTCTGTATTTATGTTTGTAAGGTGAGTAAACCCATCACCTGTCACCTGTATCGGAGCCTCTGCTACAATGACAGGCAAAAGCTGTGTGACAGCTATTAAGTATTAGTGGTTCTCAAACATTTTTAACCAGTGGAGACCTCTTTAAAAAAGAAATTCATTCTAAACATACAGGACAGAAAAAACATAAAGCTTGGGCCCCTTGGCTTCTAAAGTCTGAGATACCGTCACAGAATGTAGAGGGTATACACCAAGAAAAGTTTAGAAAATTGATCTACTCCCACTGCTTTACTATATACAAACAAAAACACAGAGGCAAAAAATCAAAAAATGAGATAGTGGTAGAGCTTTGACAATTTTTTGAGGCCTGTGTCTCTCTAACTATCATCATCAGTTCAAAGCAGCAGTTCAGGGAATGTAGCTGTGTGCAAGAGCTGCTCTACTGATTTGCAAGAACAGACTATTATACTTTCAGGAATCGTACAAGTCAGTTGACTTCACCCTGGCAACTGTAAGTCGGCCATGGTGGGAATACTTACACCACAGCAATCAGCAAATGCTACCAATCAGAGCTCCCCTACCCCATAAACCAGTTTTAAACATTACAAGCACACTACTAGTTGATTCTGACATCTGCCTGTTGGGCATCCACATGTGGTACAGGTGATCATGCCTTTGTACTTTTTTTAGAGACCTGAGGATTTTGGGGAAGTACAATGAAAAACAAACCAGACACTTAAGGGCTAGAGAAAATAAATCAGAGCATAAGTTTGAAATGCTTAGTGTGTACAAGGCATTGTGATAATGTTACAAAAGATACAATTACAGTAAAATTTCAGCATCCAGAGCTCTTATGAAATTAATCGTTTTAGATAGACCAAGAGGTTGGGGTTGTTACTTTACATTTATTGAGCACCTGTTGTATACCAGGAAAAGCACAAAATATTTTTTCACTTGTTTTTCACAGGTCCTATGAGATAGGTATTATTATTTTCATTTTACCAATAAGGAAGTTGAAGCTAAGATCTTATATTATATTAAGTGCCAAAGTGGAGATTCAAAACCAAGTTGATCTGATTTCAAAACATGTGTTTATCCCAATATACTACAATGCCTCTCAAGGTTTCTGCCATTTTAGATAAGAATTTTCTTAAAAGGTTCTGTATATCCACCCCCCTTTTTTTTTAAATAGGATAGTTCTTGCTAATTAAAATTTTTCATTTTGTTGCTCTTGTTGTTGTTTTTAAGGATTTTACTTTTAAGTAATCTCTACACTCAAAATGGAGCTCGAACTTACAACCCCAAGATCAAGAGTCACATGTTCCACCTACTGAGCCTACCAACTCCCCCATAAGATTTTTTCATTTGAACATCAAATTAAAAGGCAGTGATACCTCAGGGCTTCTAAGGACTTGTGGGGCCTCTGTTTGCTACTGGGGTGGGAGGGAGAATCTCTGGGAATAGTCTCTTTTAATTTAAAAATTTACCATTTGGAGATGCCTGGGTGGCTCAGTCAGTTAAGCATCCGCCTTCAGGTCCGCCTTCGAGTCCTGGTCCTGGGGTCCTGGGAAGGAGTCCCACTTAAGGCTCCTTGCTCAGCAGGGAGCCTACTTCTCCCTCTGCCTGCTCTGCCTGCTGCTTTCCCTGCATGCATTTGCTTTCTCTGACAAATAAATAAATAAAATCCTAACATAAAATTAAAAAAAAATAAAAAAAAATTTACTATTTTATCCTTTTGTAGTTAGTTATAATTACTTCTTTTATCTCAGTATCTTCCTTCTTCCCATTTCAAGAATCTGCTGTGGTATATTTTACTATGAACCATTCCAAAGGAATATTAAGCAACTGTTAACAAGAATGAAATAAAGCTATGAGTATTGATAAAGAACATCTCTAAATAAATCATAAGAGGCAAGATACAGAACAGTAAATATGGTATACTACATTCATGGCAAAAAAAGAAAACTTGGGGAGGGTGTAATAAATACTTCTATGTTTAGACTAAGCAGTTTCTGGAAATACTTTTAGAAATTTGGTAAATAGAAGTTACTTCTGAGTAGGAATGGAAATCTGTTTACTCTGTACACACTTCTGTACTCCTTTCTTACTTCCTACAGTATTTATGTATTAGCAATTAAAACAAAAAATTAGGAGTTTTTAGAATTTTGGGGTCCTAAGCAAAATGTGGGGAAATGACTTTCTGAAAAGTCTGATATCTAAGCTTGGATGCTTTGTTACGTCTCTTCAGAATTCTGAAAAGCACTGCTTTTCCTGATTCTCAACTGTGCTAATATTCATAAGGTGTTAATATATAAGACAAGAGTCTCTAATTTCACCTGACTTGCAGTGAAGATTACACATAAACATGTGAGTTCTTATAAAACATATAAATAACTGCTATCTCTTATTAAAGTAGAAATGCCACAAATCAGTATTTGTATTATCAGCTAAAATGCTTCCAAGAGCAGAATTTGGTCAAAAGGACATGAGTTGAGTTTCATGGGCTAAGGAGAGTATCGAAAGACAAAGAGAACATTCCAAATGGGTAGAGGGGACTGAATAAATAAATAAAAATAAGTGTAAGAAAGCACTGTCCCTTAACATTAGCAAGGGATGAGGTTAGAAAGAGGATATCCAGGCACACTGTAGAGGCCCTGAAATTTAGGCTTTATGTTTCTGAACAGAAAAAGTTAAATAATGGAATTTTCTTTCTTCTAGGAAAGATGTAATTAGAAAAGAGAAAGTATTCAATTAAGGAATTTGTGTTGTATTCAAGAAAGTAAGTTCCAAGGGCAAGAAAGTTTATTAGGTTGTTATCTGTTCACACCACAGGATTCTAAACACCTAACCCTATAGATGGTCCTCACCTCACAGAACATGTGACATAAACTCAGGCACAGTGAGTAACAAAATCACAAGTACAGTTACTTTGTTTTTTTATAAATCTTAACTGATGCTTAATAAATTTCAACTTTCAGGGAAAAGAAGGAATCAAGGTAATCTGAAGATTTCCAGTAGGAAAAATGGTGGAGGGACCTCCTAAGACTAACAATTATATGCATTAAACATAATTTGATATTTTACACATACATGTACTGTAGGGTTAAAATATTACTACCAAAAAATATTCTCTGGGGGAACCTGGGTAGCTCATTTGGTTAAGTGTCTGCATTCAGCTCAGGTCACAATCGCAGGGTCCTGGGATTGAGCTAGCATAGGGCTCCCTGATTAGCAGGGAGTCTGCTTCTCCATCTCCCTCCAGCAAAGGCTCCCCCCAATGGTAGCTCTCTCTCTCTCTCTCTGTCTCTCTCAAATAAATAAAATCTTTAAAAAATATATTCACTGAAGTTAATAAATGTCTAAACACTGAAATTATGTTCTATCCTTGATTCCCTACCATGTTGTGGCATCTCCAGCATATGGCTTCACCACTTATTTAAAGACTGATCATAGTTCCCTTACAGCACCTACTACATTTGCCTTGCACTATCAAAATGTCATACATAGGCTATACATTTGACAAGGCAATCATCTATCCACGACTGATGGGTATGGATATCCCTCCAGATGCCTGGCTACCTAATCAGTAAATATAAGTTATCTCCCAAACAAGCTTTAGAATCTGCCAGATTTCTGCAACTGAATATCCTTCTTACTTAGAATTCAGCATTTCTGATTTGGACCATTACAGTCTCTCCAGAACTGCCTACCACATTTCACATTTTTTGTTAATGAACAATGAACCCTCCCAGTCATTAAGCCTTAAAAGTAAATTCATGTCGTTCTACCTCTATATTCTTACCATGTTTGGCACACTTGTATCCTGGGGTGTTTAAGAAGATTGGTTGACTGTATGAGCACATGATTAATAAATGAAGGATCACACCAACTTTCAGGAGTTTGTACACCAGGGAGAGAAATTCAGGTCCTGATTCCACTGACTATTAACTCAGCAGCAACGGCAGGCATTGCTAATCAAGGATAAAACACTTTTTATCCTCCTCACCCACCTCCGCCTCTCAAAGCATCCAAAATTCACCCCCAAGATGAAACGTATTTGTTATCCCTGAACTATGCCTTTTTAAGTTCCAACTTGGTATCATTTTTAAAGTTTTTTCAGATAACCCCCAAGAAGAAAGTTTTAAGACACTGATAAGGTCAAAACTAAATCCAGAACTACAAACTTACTTATGAAATATTCTTTCCTTTTGCATTTACACTTGGTCAAGGTATCAGTACACTGTGAGCACTGGAGTGCTGTGTGAAGAAATGTAAAATAAACAGCTCAATCTTCCTCTGTGCTCTCTTCAGCATACAAGTGGTAAATGCCTTCAAGGAAAATGTGGCACCACATCTAAGAGATCAGCAATGAAATCTCTCAAGAAAAGTCCATCTCTGTTCTCTTTTGCCGACATCCCCCTAACTCTCAGTTTCCTTTTCACTGCAGATTTATTTTTCTCAAAATAAAAATAAATAAATCTCAAATACTGTGGAGACATTTGTCCAAACAGCATACAAGTAATCATATGAAAATTGTAACAGTTTTTCTAGAAATAGTAACTCAATCAAGATGAAGTCCCAAGCACCATACTATGTATATGTTTTTAATGAATTTATTTTTAAATTATGTTTAGTCTGATGAAATCAGTAAAAGATCCAATTTTATTGTACTATGGCTTAAATTTCTATTTGAAGACAAAATTAACTGCTGTATGACATTTTTAAGAATTTTTAAAAATCAGATCTTTTAAGAAATAAGAGAACAGACGATAAATTGTTTACCTTGTCACATTTTGTGGCAAAAACAAAAATAAAAATAAAACACACACACACAACCTAAATGGGAAGGAATTACATTTCAGAATGTAAGTTGTTTTGGCTCTTTTTGTTTTGTTCCATTCTAATTAACTAGTGCCTGAACATGATGAACAAAATACAAACTGCTAGGAAAAATAGGAGGGTACAGTATTTTCCAAAGCTTGCACTTCCATCTTAGATAGATAATACCAAGTCTACTGCTTTAAATACAATTAAGTATTACCTGAAAGTGCAGCTTCCAGGCACATTAAAGACTGTGTCTTCACAATATTAAAACAACTGATCGATGAAGTCAATGTGTTTGGCGGGGGGGGGGGGGGGGGGGGGGGGGGGGGGCAGTAGTAAGTCAAATGAGATGTCTCATGCTGCTGTAGACAAAATAACCAGCTGACTGAAGCTGCGAATTAGCAGTTTTGTCTCAGAACTAAAATTCTCATGCAGTCTCAGAGAACAGGTCATTTTTACAAATTACTAGGCAATCATGCATTTCAAAGACAGCCTCTCCAATGCCCAGATTTTTTTTTAATTATACGTTATAAAGTAATCTGTACACTTTCTTTCTTTTCTGGATCCTATCCTTCTCTAAACCAAGGCATACTGTCAAGTAAACAAACAAAATCTCAACCATCTTTTGTAAAAAGAGAAAGAAAAAAGAAAGTCTAACAACTGGCCCTATCTGTACCCTAACAAAGACATCGCAGGAGGAGTGTGAGCTAGCAACTCTGCCAGAACTAAATGTATTCCACATGGTTTGTGGCCAGTGAGCTTTAAAAAGGGGGGGGAAAATCTGACACTTAGCGCTTCAACAGGAACATAACCTACTGGATCCACTCTCTAACTATGATTCCAAATACACATCTTAAAAATGATTAAAACGTATGGAACTGCACAGAGCCTAATGTCAGGAAGTTTCCTCGTCCTTAATATCATGTGAACACCCAAGGTCAAATATAACATGACACTAATGGTCTAGAAGCAAAGTCGACGACCTGAAACTATGAATTTTATTTTAACAGATCTCATAGATTCCTCTTTCAACAGTTGTGGGATGGACACAGCAGAGTTTTAACATTAACACAGGTTGTTAAGGTAAAGCTTAATCCCAAATTGTTAGCATAAAACTACCTACTTCAAAAAAGATTTTAGAGTATGTTTTATTAAATCCTGAAATGCATGTCCTGGTAAACTTCTTTACAAATCTGATTTACAAATTCCACTGAAAATGTGCCACAGCTGGCAGAATAAATTACTATAATAAATCATTATTAAATAACTGTAAATCTTTGTAATGACACAATGCCTAACTAAAAAAGTATGCAGAAGTGAACATTCAGTAGAAGAAAAGCACTCTTCACACAAGAAAACAAATTACAAAACTTACCATGCCAACACCATAATATGATCCAGTGATTAAACAGGGAAATAAAATTCATATAAATAGTACTTAAATCTGCTTTGGAGTTGTGTTCACTATTGCATCAAAACGAACTATATGACAAGGGGTAATGGGCTCAAGTTTCTGACATTAGAATTCACACGGCCAGAGGGTAAGGCTTACACGTACATCTGCATCCAATATTTGCTAGACAATAAAAACATACCCCAGGTATCCATCAGCAAGCCCAGTTTTCCCCTTCTCTAAAGTTTTACAAATATTCCATAAAAAATAATCTGTTTTCCCACTACCACACTCTCCCTCATATAGAATACCACCCTACTTCAAAATAAACTTTTTGAAAAATATATATAGTTACATTCTTCTCGATGTGGAACAGATGGATCATTACAATAATCCATTACTTCAGATGTCACTAGAAGTGAATCACTCCTGGGGCGCCTGGGTGGCTCAGTGGGTTAAGCCTCTGCCTTCAGCTCAGGTCATGATCCCAGGGTTCTGGGATCGAGCCCCACATCGGGCTCTCTGCTCAGTGGGGAGCCTGCTTCCTCCTCTCTCTCTCTGCCTGCCTCTCTGCCTATTTGTGATCTATCTCTCTCTCTCTCTCTCTCTCTCTCTCTGTCAAATAAATAAATAAATAAATAATTAAAAAAAAAAAAAAAAAAAAGAAGTGAATCACTCCTAACGTCCCTGCCTTATTTAGCTCTCCGGAGCCTCCATTTGTCAAAGTGCAGACACTGGGTACTTGTGTCGCAACCAAGAAGGCACAGTGCTCCAGCCAAGAGGAACTCCAGCAAAGCGACAAGCTCCAAAGTGCTGGCTTGCAGCATGTGATTGCTTCTTCAGCCTCTTGGGAAGGGTAAATTATTAACCAACACTTTCACAGCAGAAAAACTGTCTAAGATAAACCCATTAAAACAGTCTACCGAATATTTCACACTGCCAGTTGGTAAGATCTTTGTCCAAGTCATTACTGCCCACTCTTGTTTGTGTTTGTATTTCAGTTCATAGTCACTACTCTTCATAAAATGAGAACATGCCCCTGAATGCCATCTCTACCTGTTTTTCTGTTTGCCAAACCCCAGGCGGCAAAAGCGTCTCTCAATAAGGAACCTCTCTGCCTTTTCCAACGGTACAGAATTTACTAATACGCAGTTCAGAAAAGTTGCTCCCAACTTAACACAAAGTGAGCGATCCAATAAAATATGGGGCAAAAATGATTTCTATTTAAGTCTAGACCAAAATGTTTTTGCAAATATGAAAAGGAAAATATTTTCCCCTATATTTTCTAATTTGCCTTCAGTTACAGGTACAACAAGTAATACCACTTTTTCAATGTGCAACAACTGCTTCACAGGGATCCTTATTAATTGCAACTACCCAACAAGCACTCAGGCCCCACAGTCATGTACAGTTGACCCTTGAGCAATGCGGGGGTTAGGGGTGCTAACCGCCCCCTCCAAGCAGTAGCAAATCTGTGTGTAAATTCTGACTCCCCCAAACCGCAATCCTAAAAGCCTACTGTTGACCAGAAGCCTTACTAATAACAAAAAATCAACACATATTTTGTATGTTATATGTATTATATACTATAAACTCACAATAAAAGTTATTAAGCTGAGAAAAAATATTAAGAAAATCATAAGAAAGAAAAAATACATTTATCAAAACATATGTGCCTATAAGTGGATCTGCACAGTTCAAACCATGTTGTTCAAGGGTCAGCTGTATTTCTTCCCAACAAAATATGTCTCCCTTTGTCTCTACTTCCTTCTGCACAAAGCCATTCTCTGCGTCTTGCAGACCCTCAGAGATAAGGAAAGATCTGTGCTGTGGCTTCAAAACCTGGCACATTCCAGACCCAATAAATGAACCAGGAAAAGGATACCTAACTCTGTGAAGGGGACTAGACATCTAAAAGTTACATGTGGAAACAACCGAAATCATTTCCAAATAAGCAAGAGTTCAAAAAGAAAGTCCAAGACAGCATGCAAAAAGCACACTGACAAAAGGAGAGGGTGGAGAACATGTATGGGCAGAGGAAAAGGAGTCAAGAAAAGACCCAAGAGATTTAAGAGAATGTACAATGTACAAAAAGCAGAAGTCTAGCATACAAGAGTGTGTAAGCTAAATTCTCAGCTACATTATGTAGGAAAAGTAATCAAAAAACAAAAATATTGACCATTGCTATGATTATGTCTTCAGAACCCATCATTTAGGATCATCTACTTAGGTTAACTCCATGATTATACAAGCAAAGACACGACTTCCTCTTTTCTTCCTCACTGTACCTCCCATTTGTCTATGCAATCCAGTCTACCCCCAGGCTTGAGTTACCAACTGATCTTTGATGTCCCCCAAATCCCTACCTTACACCTAGATTGCTCATACACTACAAACGGATTCAACGGTCTACCTATTGTCTCTAGGGGAATGTCTAACAGGAACCTGCCCAAGCGTTGATCTAGGACTCCTCAAATCTGCTGCTCCTCCAGAACTGACTCATTAAATGGTCCCAATGACCACCAAATACTTGGAAAATAATTTTTTTTCCATTTATAAAGACTCTAAAGATTATCTTATCTTTTCCTGTTTTCTTAAGAGCACTCCCTTGGAGATACGGTGAAGCTCAGTCCTTACCTTAACCTTTGGAACAGAGGTAGGTCTCTAGTGACCACGTCCACTCTCCAGTTTTCAGTGTAGAGATATCTCCAAGGTCACATGCCTGATCACCTCAACATGTAAAAACAAACCTCTAGAATTAGCTCAAAGTGTCTCTCTTGAGATGTACAGAACACTCTCACAAGCCCTTTTTCTCTCAAGAAGATAAGATAGTAATGCACTTTATTCTGCTTTGATGTATAAACTGTGAGATTTTGTCCCAACTTTGTAGTCACTTCTGTGTTATCTTACATGTAAATCTATGAATGCCTCCCCAATAATAAACTGTGTTCTTTCTCTCTCTTCTAGGTGGTTAAGAAGGTGTCCTTTTGGGGAGCCTGGGTGGCTCAGTGGATTAAGCCGCTCCTTCGGCTCAGGTCATGATCTCAGGGTCCTGGGATAGAGCCCCACGTAGGGCTCTCTGCTCAGCGGGGAGCCTTCTTCCCCTTCTCTCTCCGCCTGCCTCTCTGCCTACTTGTGATCTCTCTCTCTGTCAAATAAATAAATAAAATCTTAAAAAAAAAAAAGGTGTCCTTTTTATTGGCAAGATTATTTTATTTCTGCAACAATCTCTCCCTGCCCCTGTGAAAACCCACATGCAATTTCCATAAAGCTTCTAGTTTATCTCCTAAATAATCTCTGGATCTATCCACTCTCCACCCCTGTGGCTACCACCCTAAAACAGACTACATCTTTTGATAGTTAAAATAGCCTCTGACCTCAACTTTTCTTACATTGACTTTTTCTCTCATTCAAACCATTCTTCTCCAAATTAGAGCAGATTTTTCCAAACTCCTGTCAGAGGACCCTACAGGACCTGACCTCTGCCAGCCTAACCAGCTTTGTCTTTTGACCTTCATAATGACCCCAGATTTACAGTGTGCTCCAGCCATTCTCTCATCACTTTTAAGGCCTTTCCCAAACCTTCAGAGATTTTTTTTTTAACATGGACTAGAGTAAGTTATTATCCATTCCTATAGCACCCTATACTTCCTCTCAGCACTTAAAATTATTTAATTTCTAACTTCCTTATCAGTCAAATAAGCACCGTGATGACAGAGCTCTTTGCACCCCAGTGCAAAGAGATTCAATAAATACTTCTGACTGAATGTCCCAACATGTTAGCCAATAAAAGTAAGCAGCAGCTTAAAATCAATTTAAAAGTATGTAGTCTTACCTGCTTTATTATGTGTATTTATGTTGATCTCAAATCTCTTGCTATATGGCATTATATCTTGAAGTTTGTTGCAACTAATAAAAAAAATCATTATCTGAACAATTAAGCCTCCTCATAACCACTGTTTTCTGGCTACTTCTGGTGCCCTACTAATAAAGACAGAAATGAACCCAGTTACACAGCCTGGGGTTTGAGTTCAATAAGCTCTTGAGCAATTCCTTGACAACTGTCAAACATGACAGAAACATGGGATACATTTGTCAAAAGCTTAGAGACACTTCTTCAAGATCTAACACAAGCATTTATGTTCCTAGCTTTCTTCAAGCCCCTTTCTCAAAATTCCAATGTTAACAACAATGAATGCTAATTTTGCCCTTGTAACTTTACTCACTGTTCTCAAACATTTATTGAATGTCTACTATATGTTCTTGATACAAAGGTAGTACTAGAGAGAAAAAAAATCACAGTTGCAAAGCCAAACAATTCGTTGTTATTTAAGAGCAAAATGAATTGTACCAACCCATATATAAGGAAGTTGTATTACTAAGTATTATCCATGTTACCAAACAGCTTTTACTCCTTTGTAGTTTTCAAATTTCGTTAATAATTTTATTCAGCAAGTTACAAACGTAAAGGAAGGAATGATAGCTTTCTACGGGGCCATAATGAATTACCACTACTTTAATGACTTAAAAAACAAAAATTAATCATCTTACAGATAATAGTCAGAGTACCTTACAGAATAATTGGTCAGAAGTCCAACAGAGGATTCAGGGGACTAAAATAAAGGGGCTAGAAGGGTTGTATTCTTTTCAGGAGGCTCTAGGGAGCTTCTACAGGCCTCAGTTCCTTGGGCTCAGGGAGGCCCCCTTGCTCCATCTTTGAAGCCAGCAATGTAATCTCTCAACCATTCATGCATTCTCATCTGTCTCTGACCACAGCAGGGAAAGATTCTTTTCATGATTCATGTGATGATGACTGGGTACACAAAGGTAATCCAGGCTACCCTCCCTATCTCAAGGTCTTTAACCTTAATCACATCTGCAAATTTCCCTTCATCATGTAAGGTAACAGTCACAGGGTTGGGCATGGTTGGGGAGGGGGGACATTATTCTGCCATTATTTTGCACAAAAGTTATTCAAAATTCTCAAGTTAGTATTCCCACCTAAGAAGTAATACCATTTCTAATTGCCTAGTATGTGATGTCTGCTAATTTAATATGCAGTTAAGGTACAATATATCAATGAATCTTATTATCACAATCAGAGTCTTTGATGAATCTATTGGTTTTACTTACACTTATAGATGTAACAATTAAATAAACCTTTTGAAAAAAATTACTATTTCTCTTCCATTTGAATGGGAAGAAGGAAAGTATTCCAGGGTCAGGGTGTATGTTTTTGGTATAAACATAAATTCCTGAGGGAATCTGTTCTGATTTACCAGTGATAAATTCCCAGAAACTACATCAGCTCAAATGGGTTATAAGACTTAATTTCAGGATAACAGTTTTCAGTTCACACCAAAAAGCAATGTAGGGAAATGGATTACAGCTTACCACAGCTGGCTATAATCTCACACTAATATGGAAGATATAACTTTAATATGAAAATCTTAGTTGGAACTGAGATTTATTTAGTTAAGTGCCTTTAATATTATTTTGTACTTTTTCTTATGAAAAGGTTTTTTTTCAGAGAGAAGGACCACACCTGAAGCTTGTTTTATTCAGGAGCAGTATTTTTCCGTATAGATGTTAGAAATGACTTTAATGGAAAAGTATAGTTATTTTTAAGACTTCAGGGACCAAAAACCATCAGTTTTTTTCCTCTTTTTTTTTTTCCTCTGAAATCCTATCATTTTGATAGAATGTAAGTAAAGTTTCAAACTAAAAGAGGAATTACCAGTAACAGTGTGAATCAGTGTTACTGTCCCTCACACTATATAGGGAGAAAAAGGAATACTAAACACAGCTTAAAAACAAATCATCATGAGAACCACCATTCCTAACAATATCATTTATACATAATTCAGTTTTACTCTTACATTTTTAAATCTGTGAAAGCATTCCATAATCACATATAAAGCTAGAAGTACAAAAATATCATAGAAGAGTTCAATTTTTGAAGAAACGCTATGAGCTAAGTATTTTCTGAATTTCACTTGCAATGAAAATGCCTTACTTTTACAACCAGAAAAGTCTCTAATGCTACTTCCTTGGGGTGGGGGAGGGCAGGACAGGAGTGTCCTAACAAAGCCTATCTAGGCATACCACTAAGTACCCACCTTCATATTAAAACCAAGACAGAGAAGACAAATTCAATGTAACCTCTCCTCAAGGTGACTAGTAATTATCACCAAACTACCATAGGTGTACTCACTACTGAGTCTCAGAAAATGTACTCACTAGAATATAAATAGCCAAGCTGTTGAATAATCTGTACATTCTACCCACAGACACATACAAAGCTAATTATGTGAGATAATTAAGGTGTTTAATTTCATGTATCAAGTAAGTACACTGTATACTTTAAAATTACCATGTTATGGTGCACCTGGGTGGCTTAGTCAGTTAAGCGTCTGCCTTCGGCTCAGATCATGATCCCGGGGTCCTGGGATCGAGCCCCACATCGGGGTCCTTGCTCAGGCAAAGCCTGCTTCTCCTCTCCCACTTCCCCTGCTTGTGTTCCCTCTCTTATTGTCTCTGTCAAATAAATAAAAATCTTCTTAAAAAAATAAAATAAAATTACATGTTATATGTCAATTACATCTCAATAATGGTGGGGAAAAAAATGAACATCTCAAATTGTGGTCTAATCATGCACTGTCAATAGAAGGAAAAAAATTAGATACTACAATAGTTTGCGGTCCTCCAAAGCTCAACCCTACCCAACAAAATCTTATCCAGTAGGATTTAATGCGTAGTGGGTGTGGGGAGAGGGCAAGGATTAGGACAAAACATATAAAAAGGCTTCTTAGGCCCTAATAGTGGAAAAAAGGTTGAGAAATATCCAAATCAAGATGAACCTAATGCTAGCTATCAGCTACAGGAAAATGAATACTAGGGGATCCTCGATAACCACATAACTACCTGCTTCATGCCTGTCCTCTCCTATAGTCCCAATAGCTCTGGGGCATCTCCAAGGATGACCCAGTTTGACCACTCAGGAAATACCTAAAAATCACACTAGTCATCTGTGAATTTAAGTCATCTGTGAATTCCCCAGGAGGTATATTTAACCACAAAAAAAGAAGGTGGCAAATTACTTTAAATTCTGCTTAGTTTCTAAAAGAAAATGAAATTATTGACATGAAATTTAGGAAGGAGGGAAACAGGAGGAAAAATCATGGTGCTACTGTATCTCTTCAAAAAAAATAGAATACTGAACAAAAAAGCTTTGTTAGCCATGATCTACTCTTAAGAATTTTCACATGTAGAGATAAATAAAGAAGAAAAAAATACTTGGGGTGCCTGGGTGGCTCAGTGGGTTAAAGCCTCTGCCTTCGGCTCAGGTCATGATCCCAGGGTCCTGGGATCGAGCCCCGCATCGGGCTCTCTGCTCTGTGGAGAGCCTGCTTCCTCCTCTCTGCCCGCCTCTCTGCCTACTTGTGATCTCTGTCTGTCAAATAAATAAATAAAATGTTAAAAAAAAAACCTTCAGGAATAGAGGTAGCAATAGTTAGCTGCAATTTAAAGGGAATTTCACTTGTTTTAGTCTTGATTCTGAAATATTAATATTATGTCTATAGTAGCCATACGTACCTGATTTTCCACAACAATCCCAATTTCATGTATCTGTATTCTTACTCCTGCTCCCCAAAAGTGATTCTTTAAATACAAAACTATGATCTCATCTAAGACTTTCCATATAAAGAATTCAATATCAGAAAATCCACTGTCAGACCCTAATACTTAGGGGATAGAGGAGACTGAGAAAAGTATAACATTTTACCCATATTTAAAAGCAACATACTTGTTGTACCTTTAGGATTCTAGTAAATGAAGTAAAGTTAGAAAACCAAATAACAAATGATG
This sequence comes from Mellivora capensis, assembly GCA_004024625.1. Lineage (NCBI taxonomy): Eukaryota > Metazoa > Chordata > Mammalia > Carnivora > Mustelidae > Mellivora > Mellivora capensis. The sequence goes on from PISX010000367.1 coordinate 52,716, forward strand.
AATTGTTTTGACCAATCTGTATTTATTTTAGGAGTTCTTAATTCTTGAGTACTTGTAATTGTTTCCTTAGACTCCCTTGCAAAGCATTTTTGATGAAAAGAATTAACTTCTATTTCAGACCATGGCACTTAACTCTCTTGCACTACATCTAACTAGCACTGTGTTTGAGGAACAAGCACTTTGCAACCTGGACATGCCACCAAGTTATATCTGTATCATGCCCCAAGAATATTCGGTCCAATAAGGTAGTAAAAGTGAAATACATCACGGTATTCGGAGTATCAAAAATTAAAAAGAATAAAAATAGAAAGTAGCAAAATCTCTTAACCAAGAAGAATCAACACAGTCACCTTCATTAGTCTCATAAAGTTAAGACAAAGGACAGGGTAGGTTATTTTAGAAAGGTAAGACTTTAAGATCCAAAGAACCCATACCACAGGAAGCAAACTTTATTCCAGGAGAGGAGAGTTGATCTTCCATTTTCTCAAGGACATCATCTAGTTAGTGCCATCCAAAGCCATATGGAAGTACACCTCTTTCTGGAATATTATATGATGTGTGAGGAAGTATTCAAGACAAAATGCCAGAGGGGGCTGATCTAGGAAACATAATCATCTTGTAAAAAATGCCTTCCAACACTACCCAAAAACAAAGATGTTTACCCATTCTACCCTCAATCTTTCTTCTTTTTTGGGAGAAATGAGATTTCAAAAAACCCAGAGAGAATGAAACTTGTAAATGGGGATTCATCAAAGTCCACAAGCCACTTTAAAACTCTTGAATATGCAAGCCACAGAAAGGGTGCATGAGCATCAGGGCAGGTACCAACAGAGCACACAGTTCAGGGAGCTCAACACCAAGAGCAGCTCCTAGGGGAAAAAAATCGGAGGTAGATTACAGCCATCTACCACTTGCCTCAATTTTCTTTTTCAATTTTCAAGCAAAAATAGTTTGGTTTTCTGTTCACAAACTAACAGAGGTGGCGAGGAAGAGAAACTGGCCTCAAGAGTAGGGAGACAGGTAACCTGACCTCTTAATGTCCCCTGCCAACTACTGAATCCATACAGCTCATTCTGAGACTTAGTATTTAGCATTTAAAAAGCCCCCCTTTGTATATGGCACTTTAATGAAATAACAGTAATAATAACAATAATGAAGATGCCTTGTATCTACTGCCTTATACCTTAAAGTGCTTTAATGACTTTAATGGACTGAAGCATCCCTATGAGATCAAAGTCAGATATTATCATTTCCAGTCTACATAATAGAAAATCAAGGAAGAAAGGTTAAGTAACTTGACCAAGCCTCACTCATCAATACAGCGTTCTGATAACAGTTAAGGGGCTGCTGGTCCCTTTGCTGCTTAGCTGGCTGCTCGGCTCAACTGGCAGTCCAACCCTAGAGAGCTCTCTCCGGCTTAAGGGGCTACGGTGACTAGACACTGGCCTGAGAAAACACATCTGCCTAAACTTGCTATCAGTGAGGTCCAAAGAGCTGTAGAGAATCTGTCGGCAGACAAACACATTTTTACATAAATCAAGTATCTTCTCTTCACTTTTTGAGACCCACGCCACCCACTCAAACAGTACACCGCAAAATCACTTTGAGATGAGGGTTTATTCTCCAACTTCATAGCTGGGAGACCGAAACACACAGGATAAAGGGAATGGAAAGGAGACACCGATCACCAGGGTCTTTTCCAAGCTAGTAGGGAGTGGGAGAAAAACTGCAAAGCCTGTTTACTGGCAGATAATAAAATCTAACCTTCGTAGTTCCCATTAAATCTGTTAAAGATGAACACAACACACCCAGCTAAAGAATGCTCAAGTATCATGTCACAAAGGGCAGCAACAACATGTTTAACCATTACAAGACCCGAAGGTTGAAAACCGCAAAGCTGTACCGTGCATTCATTTGGTCATGTTCATGTTTACGGACGTCATGTCCTCCTCCTACTACAAAAACTAATCACTCTTCACTGGGAGACCTCACCAAGAGAAAAAAAATAACCTAATCCTAACACGAAATCTCTTTGTTATGTATTTATTTGGGTTACCAAGTATGTGATCAGAATTAAAATAAGAGCTAGGATTGGTTCCTAATAAAAGTTAACCCACACAAAAGTAATTCTGTTTAGAAACCTTTCATTTTTTGGCCCCAACCCATTCTTGGGGTGTGTAGCTCACTCACTGCCAGTAATTGCTTCCATACAATACCTTGTTTTAAAACGTGTTTGCACACTTATGATGCTGCATTACATTTCTATTACATTTAAAACTCCAAACAGGCTTACAGGTTTTATTTTCCGTACTAGGAAACAGAGACTATGCATTGTGTCCCAAAGTAATCACCAGAAAGGGACTTTGGTTCCATTTTTTATTTTGAACTCTCTGTCTCTCTGAATTTTTAGCCTCCTCAACTTTTTCTTTTAATTACTTGGAAATACAAACTCATTCATCTGGGAAGAAAATTAACCTAAAAATCTGTGACAAGAGACCATGTACCGAAATTACTACTACCCAGGTCAGTATGCAACAAATTCTACTGGCTAATAATCATTTCACTTAGGGCAATTTCATTTGACTCAATAACAAAAATAGGAAACTTCTATAATAATCGTGGCTCATATTTCCTTCCTTAAAATTACTAATATAACATTTTAACCCATTTGCTATTTTATTAACATGGAATTATCCAAGTTGGTATGACTTTATTTACCTACACATATTTACAAGAAGCAAATTCTTTCTGCATTAAAAATAAAATTTGAAACTTAGTATATAAATTTACTAAATTCAATTTGTTCTTCATTGCTCAGGGATTTCAGAAATAGGTTAATTTTCACCATCCCCTTCCACAAATAAGCTTGTAGTCAATGAAGAACTCAATTCCTCCCTCCCTGCCCAAAATGCAAAAGACAGCAAGAAGTGGGGTGGCTGGAGAGATTCATCCTCTTCAGGAAACATATGAAACTTAGTGTTAGAATATGTACTGGAATTTTTGGAAGGTATTTTTTTTAATCTTGTTTCTTAGTATAGGCAATGGTAACAACTCTCTGAAGTCAGAGATGGGATAAAGCAGCTAAGGATTGATTAAGTTTTATCCTCCTCAAGCTCTCTCATACAAAATATTTACTTTATATCCTACATTGAAACCATGCTATTCCAGACCCACTTGGGGGATTTTTGTCCCTGATATAGTGAACATATGTACATATACAAAAAAACACAGAGTACACAGCTAGATTTTATTAGGTGAAAGCTTTAGGTAAAGAAGACTTTCTAGGACCACAATGTGATTTTATAAATTAAAAATGTGATTGGATTTGTGATTATGGCCCCTACAATGTAATAATTTGTTTACAGAACACATATGAAATTTTAGATCTATTCTTAAGTAGCAAAAACCAACCCCTAAAGCAAAGGGATAAAAGCTAAATTTTGCTTTCAATACATACAAAATGATATCACTCAACATTTTAAAAACTATTCTTAGGTTATTATTAAAGCTTTATCCAAAAAAACTAGTTGCTTTACAAAAGAAATTCTTGACTTTAGGAAAGCTGAAATATGCTCAGGTATTGAATGCACAGAGTCGGGTGCCTGGCGGGCTCAACTGGTAGAGCATGTGACTCCATCTCTGTGTTGTAAGTTTGAGTCCTACACTGGATGTAAAAATTACTTAAAGATAAAATGTTAAAAAAAAAAAACAAAAAAGAAAGAAATGCACAGAGTCACAGAACCACCACCTGGCCCCCTCCAAAACTCAATATTCAAACAAGCACCAAAACTCTTCTGGTATAAGTAACAGGTTTTTTTCCATGGGCTATAATCATTCACGGACGATGCCTTAATTAAAGCTGGGCAATGAAAGTGGCTATTAAGCGGAGTGTGTCAAGTCAAAAAACTGACTTCTTAGCAAAGCAGAGCACACTCATAATTTCTTAATGTGTCCTGTTAGGTCCACATATTAGCAGAGATGTAAACAATAGCCCTTTTCAAACTTAACTGTGAATTTTTTCATTTTTAGCTTTCGGTCCCAACTTTAATGTTCTTTTAATGTAGTTTTTCCTGTGTGATATATCATATTTATCTCTGTAGCCATCCATCACTATTTTCTTTAATTGAGGTTAATTTCTTTCAACTTGGGGGAAGGTGGGAAGAAGGAGGAATCCTCATTCAACTGCGCTGTGCTCAGAGGACCTTCACAGCTGCTGGGTTTTTGTTTTTTTTTTTAAATCACAAAGCCCAATTTTCAGGATGCTTAAATTCCTCAAATCCACCCTACTGCCCTCCAATCTGGACCTAAATCAACAATCTACTGGGATGGGAACCCAGTTCCCACCCAGAACCACTTAATGAGAAATTTCTACCTAACTAAAATCCCTCCAGCTGCAACCTAAGTCCTTTTGTTTGTTTTCACTCAAATGGCTAACAGCTGGCACCACCTTCCATGTAAAATTATTTCATGTCTTTGGAAACAGTGATTAACTCATACCTTGGTCTTCACTTCTCCAGGCCACAAAAATCAGTTTATTTCTCAAATCTTTTAAACATTTTCTACTTTTAACTCTGGGCTCCACAGTCATATTGGAGTTTGGAATAATTAAGGGACCAGAAATAAGTGAAATACATCATAAAGGTTAAGAAGAGAGTTATTCCTCTGCTTACCTCTAGAGCGCAGAGTAGGGACTTTAGGATGGGCTCTGGCAGAAGGCTGGCTGGAAGCTGCCCTCCCATAAACCACAGGTGGCAAAAACAGCTCCCCCACCCAGTTTTATGGAGTGGGCCAGAAAAGAGGGAGGGGGGACCTCCTAAGTGTAAATGTAGAGCCTGACAATTTTAAAAGCCACCATTAAAAAGAGACAGAAGCTGGGCAAAAAGGGTTCTATTTTGACACGCTAATGAATATTTGGCTATCTTGTGTTTCTACAGGACAGTTTACCTGTCAACTCTTAAGGATAGATATATATACTTCATTCTCTGAAAAAAGTTTGGGATGATCTTAGGAAGGAAGAGGAGGAATGGAACCCACTACCAAAGTTAGTCCCAAATGCTGACTGGTGAATTTCCCCCACACTACAGGCCAGTTTTTATCTCAAACATTCATTTAGCGCCTGATGCTCAATAGGCATGCAGTGAGGAATGGCTGAACTGAAACTGTGGGTGGGGGAGTGGGAACCTTCTTGGTTTGGGCAATCCTCGATGGGTGGAGTGGTGGGCAGCACAGCAATACACACAGAAGCAATATGATAGGCTTTGAGGATGGCCCATCACAGGGATATGGAAGCCACAAGGAGAGGAGACCTGTACATACAGACTATGGCTTAAACTTGAAGTCTGCTCATTATCTATGTATGGTTTGGACATGCAGTTGCACAACTATGAAATTTCGTAAATTTTTGTTTCAGTGTCTTGCTGTGTCCACAGGTCTGCAAGCTTTACAGGGATTCTGTCTGTCCATGTCACTACTGTACCAGAAGTTCTAACACAGTGCCTGGTGTAAGGAAGACACCAATAAATAACATGTGCTTTCAGAGACATTTACCTCATTATATATTTACAACACCAGGTTAAATAAGAGGAATCATTCCCCCTTGTCTTACAGAGAGGGAAAATGCAGCTCCATCGGGAAAGGGCTAACAGTCACCTGGCTAGCAGGAGACTGCCCCCAAGCACTGGGAAGAAGTCACTCCGAGGGCATGAGAATCAAGGGAAGGGGGAGCAGAGCTCAAGGAGAGCACACAGCTAAGGATGTCAGTAACAGTACGGGGCATGGACTTGGGAATAAGAACAGGCTTGGATCTGAAAATCCCAGTGCTGCCCCTTACTAGTGACATCGTTTCTTCACCTGCCAACGGGAGAAAAATAGTCTCTATTTTACCACCTTAATGTGAAGACTAAACAACGATGCATGCAAAGCATCAAGCAGAAAGCCGGGCACACAGTAAGATCTGCCACCTTACTACATTCATGTGGATGGAGTTTCATTGCCATTGAAGCTTGTCTGTGATCCTGAGAAAGCCCTGGTGCTGTGAAGTGCACACCACCCTACAGAGTGTCTCCAGGCTCTAAGAAGTGCTCCAGGATAAATACCTGAAGGGAATGCAGAGCAATGGGACCTTGCAGAGGAGGAGCCTGGAAAGAAGGGCTACAGGTATTGCACACATGAAGCCCAACGGTTTGCTAATGAATTACTGGCCTCAAATAAATGTTAGACCCAACTGTCATGGCTAAAAACAGAAACCTCACTCCTTCCTGAAGCACTTCAACTGCAGGGCACCTGACACAGTATTATGGCTCAGAGCTAATTCAGAAGGTGAGGTTCTGATCTCAGAATGTGAGAGAGACTGGTCACTCTGGGAGAGCTGAGAGGTCCTGATCTCAGAATGTGAGAGACTGGTCACTCTAGGAGGGCTGAGAGGGATGACCACCCATTTTCACTTAAAGATCAGGGCCAGCCTTCAATATCCATAGAGATGGGCTGGTTGTGTTCTTCCATTTAAGTGAAACAGAGATGGTGGTAATAAGAAACCTCTCCCCAGAGCTCAGCCACCCTTGAAAAATAGACACTTTCTTCACGACCCACCATCAGAAAGTATTTCCAAATCCTAAGTACTAAAAGACATCAACATCTCTAAACTAACAGGCTATGGCTTAAGAACTCAACTTAAGAACTCAACCCAGAGGAGAGGAACCGAAATTGAAATGATCCACAAGAACACTGGGACAACTGCCTCCAAATTAGGAGTTTAGCCACCATGACTGTGATGACCAATCTCCCAAGGGCTGTTTCACTTGAAACGTTATGCATCCCTCACCCAGTTCATACAATATTTTTTTCTCAGCAGGATGACCTAGTCTGGAGTGGAATGTGCTGCATCCGTCCTGAGGCCAAGAGGTGGCACTGAGTCTAATGTGTGAAAAGAATTACCAGTCTGTGAGATTGATAGGCTTACAATCCTACTTAAAATATGGTTTTCAACATAAGCTACTTCAGAAATAATAAATCTTTGAACAGACTGTGTGGGACAATGTGCTCCCAGGTACCTGAGATCAAAACTAAACTCCTTAGTAACTGCTATTCTGGAATTTTGTTAAATACTGCTATATGGCACCCAAGGTTTAGGTTTAAGATGTGTGTTCATTTTCATCCAAGAGACAGCTACAAGTATAGGCAGAATATGTGTCACAGTTGGCTTGCCTAGCGTATCCTGCATGAATAGTCAGCAAAAAAGATAAGACGTTTACAGATTTCAAAGGCCCAGCAACAGCAATACATGAACTATAATGACAAGACAAAGGCTTACTCCAAAGGACATTCAACTTGATAAAGGTGTCACTATTCATAGTTACACCCCTAGCGTGTATATTTTTCCTCATGGAAGAATGTATTTAACGCTTTCTCCAATTTTCCCTAGAAACGCATCTTTTGCTAAATGACAGATAAACTCCACCAAGAATTTTAAGACTCATTTTATTACCCTCAACACCCCAATCCTCTATAAAGAAGCAACACTGCTAACATGAAAATATTGTACCTGGCATAGTTTTAAGTTAAAGTGGTATCTTTGCCATTGTTTGGCAGGGGGGGAGGGAGGCAGAGAGGAAGGTGGGGACTACAAATGGAAAAAGAATTTTTAAATCCCTGTTGCATTATCTACCAGATGTAAGTGAATAATAACTAATATGTCTACAGCCTCTGCCTTAATCTTAAAACAAATGATAGTATTCAAATATAGTATTTCACACATGCAGACTGATAACAGGTTTTTCCTTTATTTCTTGAAGATTCTGTGAACGAAACAATACAAAGTACAATGTATTTAATGAAAGGTTTCCAGGCTGATTTCCCTACAGATTATTTTCTTTCTTTTCTCTGGAACCCACACACTGGGTATACTGCAGGGACCAGGGGTATATATAAAAATAAACTATGAACCAGTATCAGAGCTGATACCCTTCTCCTACAGGGGCAAGTGAATTATTAGATCTGTGTCATGAGTGTTTTTTTTTAATATGCCATTGTTCCCACTTGAGCACATTAAATTTTCCATATCCACTTTTAAACCAATATAACCTTTTTTTCCATGTTCATAATGTTCATGCTGTACATTAACAGGCAGAAAATCCAATAGCTTAAGTCTTCATATAGTAGTTATATGTAAAGCTTGGTGGATGAAAACCTTTTGCATCTCCCCCCTCTTTGAACAGATACTATACTAGAGTTGGCTAAAACCCTTGGAAAAAAAAAATTACACCTCATGGGAAACTGTACTAATATTTTTTTTCTTTTATGATTGATCACAAATCCATTTTGAACATTACACATTTTTTTAAGTTTATTATAACTCTGGTTCAACATCTTCTAGCCCAACAAATTGAAGGTGCTGGAATCTTTTGGTCTGGAAGATGTGTTTGCCAATTATTTTTGCACTAGTGCACATAAACAGAGAGGACTGGATCTTAGGTATGAGTTATACATTCCTGTACAAAATAATTGTATATTCTATGAAGACTGATTCTTTTTCTGGAGAAATATACAACAACACAAGGGAAATCTTGTACTAGCAGCATAACTGAAGTGGCAAGATACAATATTAGAAAAACAGAGCTACTTTCATTACTGTGATGCTGTGTGTCAGAATGTCTCTCCTTAATGAACCTGTTTGCAATAAGACTCCGGGTGCAAAGAGGCTATTTAGAGAGACTATTGTGTCTATAGCGAGTCCTTCAAATATCTTCCCACCATTAGACATGCCGCATTGACCAATTCTGTCCTGATTGCTGTTCTTTTTACTATCAAGGGACATTCTTGCCCAGACAGACGGATGGATCAGACACTGCAGTTCATAAAATGTTTACACTGTACACACACACACACACACACACACACACACACACATATGCTGGTACAAGCTACAGAGCTCCAGATCACACAGTGAGACGAATGTGGCAATGCCATATGAAGGCTTATGACTTTCCAATATCAATGAGAGGATTTACGTTAAACTTTGCTTGTCCTCTCTGCCTGTCATTCTCAACAAAAAACCTTTTCCCCCCTCTTTTAGTATATGCCCATGCCCATTGCTCACATGGGAACACTTCGGATAAATGTTTTCTGGGTCATAAGGTTTCTTACCCTGCTGAAATTTTCTCCTAATTTCTGACGAGATAATAAGACTATACACGTCATGTCATCAAAAAGTGGTGGGCGGTGGGGAACGGTAAGGGAGAGCACAACAACCATAAAAGAAGAGTCAAAAGGACTTTCTAAAAGACTTAACATTCCAACTCACAGTGACAGCAAATGAGAGACTTGTCTCTATCGTCTAACTGAAGCATCTGGCTAACACAGTGGCCCTCTAACGAAGTCTGAACAGGAGAGGCCGAGTTGCTTCGCAGAAACTTCCTGTTCATCTCCCTCTGCTGTGTTCTCCTCAGCTGCCAGGCATCGCCATAGCCTCACCTTTCACACACCTACATGCTAAGTGATCCTCTACAAAAGCCCTTTGCTCTGTGCCTTTTCCAATAGAGCATCCTTTCCACTGAAATACAAAAAAATGTGCCTGCCAGCCACCTGCAAAAGGTTTTACACTTCTCCCCCATGTCAGCTGTCAAGCAGAAAGAACTTCAAACCCAAAGGTCCAAATTGCCGGTACACTAATAAATGTAACAACTACGAGTTATATCTGATAAGAAACCAGAGAATTGCACACTGAACTGAAACTGGATCCAGTGAATCAAATGTACCCAAAGACAGTTTCAATTCCCATTATTTTAAAACTTCTCTCTCACTTCCTCCTTTCTTCCAGGTTCAACCTGATATTCTAGCAGAGCTGTCAAGTGAGCCATCAGTTCTCTTTTACTCTGATATCCAAAGCCATCTGGAGTATCTATGATTTCAAAGTATTTCCATATCTAAATTCTAAATTCCCATCATGATAAAACCTTAAAATAATGCCTCTATTAGTCTACTTTGAGCATTTATTGATAACACATAAGCATTTCTCAAATGAGATATTTGATATTGTGAGCCTGTGTAAACACACTCAGGATCTGCCTGCAGATTTAGGAAGTAAAGGGACAGGAGAGACCTAGTAGCAATCATTTTTTTTTCTCTAAGGAAACTAAGACTATACGAGATTTAAGAAAACCTGTCCTGACCAAATCCAAGACCCTGAACTAGGAATCCAGACACCTTGGCTACTAGTCTGGCTCACACCAAGCTATGGCTCTATATCCAATAACCTTTCTGTATTTTACTAATAAGCATTTTTGGGTTTTTTTTGTTTAAATAGTAACAGCATGGGGCGCCTGGGTGGCTCCATCTGCCTTCAGCTCAGGTGATGATCTCCATGTCCTGGGATGAGGCCCATATCAGGCTCCCAGCTCAGTGGGGAGTCTGCTTCTCCCTCTCCCTCTGTCTCCACCCTTGCTTGTGATGTTTCTCTCTCTCTCTCTCTCTCAAATGAATAAATAAAAATATTTTAAAAAATAAAAATAAACAGTAACAGCTCTACTAAAATATGTTCAGTCACATCTGTTATGTACACTAGTGTAAAGAGAAAAAGAATATGAATAATTACAAAGAGTACAGACAATCCAAAAATGATTTCTATGTTCCTTAAGAACAGTTATTCTCATAGTATGGCTGCAGGACCAACAGCATCAGTATCAATTGGGGACATATAAAAAAATGCAAATTCTCAGGCCCTCTCCAAAATGGGCAGAATCAAAAAATCTGGGCATAAGGCACAGCAGCCTGTGAATATACAAGACCTCCAAGTGATTCAGATGCATGCTCAACTTTAATAGCCACAGCTCTAGCACATACTATATGATTTACTTAGCTTCATACTAAAATTATTTAAAATGGCTAATGCTCTTTAAGGACATAGTCAACTGGCTAGGAGCCAAAACTAGACCCAGAAAGAGGAAAAGCAGTCCTGAATTAAAAACACTTTTAGGACTATCCCAATTTGGGGCAATAGACAATTAACTGTAAAGACAGTATCTTTTGACTGTACTACACAATACAAAGCACTCCACTGAATCTCTTACTTGGAAGAAAGCAAGCATTCTCTTTTAGAATAATTAATAAAATTAAATATTTAAATAATCTCAAATTTAGGATGAGGTGATGAAACCTAAAATGGAAGCAAATTAGTAAATTTAATCATAAGAATCAACAGTGAAATGTAAAGACAAGTTAAACAATATGAAGGTATAATTACTTGAATATTAAAGGAAAGACAGGACACCACCATGGGGCAAAGAGAAAGTGAAGAGTTTTGTGAAGGTGAATGGAGGTGTGGGCATGTACGAATTATGACACTAGCTCCAGGTAAAGAGCAAAATAAGTGAAGGGGGAGAAAGTACTGTCACTAACTAACACAAGAGGAGCAAGTTTGAGAAGGATCCGGCATTAAATCTCAGAGAAATTACTTCATGAGTACTGTTCACTCAGAAGGTGAAAGGCGTATCAGAATCACTCATGACTTCAAAATCAAAGCTAGCACTGTTCATAATAACCAAAAGTTACCTACAACCTACATACCCATTCAAAGAGGACTTGTGACCATCATCACAGTACTCCCATACACTGGAATTCCAGGAGGCCATAAAAAATTATATGCCTCCATGACACAAACACTGAAAAACACTTACATGGGCAAGTGGAAAAAGCAATTAAACAAAACATACAATATCATCCGACTTTTTTTTTTTAATCATCCAACCTCTATTTCAAAAAAACATGGGCATTTATACACACACACACACACACACACACACACACACACAGAGAACAGACTGGAAAATGATAAACCACAATGGACACCAGAGCAGGTGATCTGTTTGCAACTAAATTTTACCTCTTGTTTTCTGAATTTTCTTGCTTTTTAAATGAACAATAATTACTTTCATAATGTGGAAATATAAAAATATAGATACACACAAATGTTTTAGAGGAAAAAAGACAATAAATAATTGCCTTCTTATAAGCAGGGATGTGTGCCGAGTACTGCTGCTAGGCAGAGGTGTTAGTAGTAAAATTCCAGAGACTTCAAAAAAACAGAATTCTGAGACAAAGACACAAACTTTAGAGGGAAAACAACTCAAATTATAGGCAACCATCATAATACATCAGTCTCTATATTCAGCAAAAAAAAGAGAGGGTATCAAAATCACTACATTCTAATGCTTTAATCTAAATGAAAAGTAGAAAGGACATAGTTTATTAGGCACATTCTGTGTACCAGATACCTTCACATAATATATCCCTTAATCTTCCTAACAGCTTGTGAAGTCTTACCTCTATTTTGCAGGTACAAGGCTTAAAGGAAACAAGTAGGTTTCTGATGCTCAGGGGACCCCAGAGCTCATGAGCTCTTTCCACTACACCGGAATCCAAAGGGATTCGTAACACACAGTTCTTGAAGTGGTACAAGCTGAAATTTCGGGTGGTCAAGCAACAACTTCGGAAAGGACTCTATTATCCCTCTTAAATATAAAATAAATACAGAATAGAAAGGGAGAGGGGGAAAGGCAGCAAGTGTTGATGTGAGAGGCAGCCTTGCCGGATCTGTTAAGGATTTTTGACTCCTGAGGGAAAATGACTTTGGAAATGTGAAATGCTCCTTTCGCCTGCTGCAGGGCAAGACAGTGGTGATGCAATGAGCAAACAAAAGCTGCGGCTTAAATCAGTTACCATAGACAAGGAGAAGAGAGCAAATTTAAGAAGTATTCAAGAGATAGAACCGACAAGATGTCCTCATTGATGTGGTAGGCTTCCTTTTGACCCAATAACCATACGAACTTAATTCTAAACTTATATGTAACTTCACCACTAACAAGCTTTGAAGCCATCTCCAATTTGGAATCTTACAACTTCAATTCTTACTTTTTGCCCTTGTAATACAAACCTACCCACATGCATCTAAATATTAAGAAGTATTTCTTCCATCAATTGGTAAATGGATAAACAAAAATGTGATTTATACATACAACAGAGTATTATTTGGCAACAAAAAAAAGGAGATGAAATACTGGTACATGGCACAACATGGGTAAATCTTGAAGATATTATATAAGTGAAAGACGACAGTCACAGAATACCACATGTAGTATGATTCCATTAGTATGAAATATCCAGAATAGGCAAATTCAGAGATATAAAGTAGGTCAGAGGTTGCCTACAGCTGCAGGGGGATGGCAGTGTTGGGGATGATACCTGGATGGTATAAATTGCCTTTTGAGGTGATAAAAACATTCTAAAATTGATTGTTGTAATGGCTACACAATTCTGAATACACTAAAAACCAATGAAACCAATAAACACTCCATAGATAGGTAAACTGATAGTATGTGACTTATAGTTGAATAAAGCTGTTATTCTTTAAGTGTTTTTTGGGCAGTATTTATTGAGTATGATGTGCTCGGTGCTAAGGTGGACACAGGATTTCAGCCCTGAAACAGCACAAAATCTACAAAAAACAAAACCCTTGTAAGCCAAGTGGTTTCTACTAGGATCTTCCATATGATTCTATATGAAACAATCCTCTCGACATCTTTAAGAAAAAATGCTTACCCAAGAAACACGTTCATTTTTCTTTTGATTTTTAACTCCACAGAGGTATTTATATACTAAGGTAATATTCCAAGTCACTGACAGAAAGGTTATTTAATCATACAGTTAAAGAACATTCCCTATAAAAGATTTAATTCTGATATTTAAAAAAAAATTCCCTGGATGAATCATTTCTAGAGACATATAGGCACGCTTTTAAAAAACAAAAAACAAAAAACCCTGGATGTAACAACACTAGCCTTACATTTCATGTCCAGCCATATAACATCAAGTTCAACTTATGCTTTTATTTATATAGATGTAATTGGATTCATTTCCAAATTTGTTCTTCAGGCAGGTATCTTGGAAAGTACTGGTCTAAATGCCAAAGATATGAAGATCTAGATTCAAGACCTCATGTTGCCAGGGCTGCACTGATTTTCAGGGGTGGTGATGGTAAACAAGCAGTTAATATCTACAAAAGAAAAAAAAAAAAAAAGCACGGGCACAGTAGAAAGGACATACCTTTTTATTACCCTAGAGAAATAGAGAAGGGTTTAAAAATTTAAACAAAAATAATTAATTGCACCAAATACTTAAAATAGCAAAATGTTGGAAACAACACATCTTTCCAAAAATGAGGGCTCTATAAATAAATAATGGTCCATGACAGAATACTATATGGCCATTGAATTTCGTATTTAACAAGTACTCCCAAGGTTATGAAAACAATTGTAACTTTTATATAAGCTCAAAACGTCAGTTACAAAATAGCATTTTGGGTGTCATCTCAATTTTATAAAATCAAAGATGCACTGGAAAAAATCAGGAAGGTTGATTACAAAATCACAAGTAAAGTTAGCACTAGGTGTTAAAATTATGAGTAATTTTAAATATTTGTTAGTTACAATTCACATTTTCTAAAATAAATAAGTATTTCTATTATGGGGGGCAGGAATCAAACAACAAATTTGTAGTTACTTCTCATCTTTTCATCAAAGTGAGGATGAAAAATGTTCTGCCCCAAAGTGACAGTTCTGATTATCTGAGTTTTACTTGCCTAAGGTTTTAATATACTAGTCTCCCAATATGCCGAGTTTTCTCTTTCCTCTGGGCTTTTACCAGTGTTGTTCCTTGTGCCAGGAACATTTTTAGCCACACTTCCTAGAACCTGTCACTTCACCAGGCTAACTCTGAAGAATAAAGAGGCAAAGGTGTCACTTACTCTAGAAGTCTCCGGCACTGCGTGTGCTGATGGAACCCTGGCCTTGGCGTTCCACAGCCTTTATCACAAGATACTATGGTTGCCGGGTTTCACATTTTTCTCCCCAACCAGACTCTAAAATACTATGAGGGCAAGAAAGAAATGTTTCTGTTTTGTTCACCACTACATCAACTATACTTTGTAGCATAGCATATGAGCTTGATAAATATTTTGGGGGGAAATTTTTATGTATTAGTGGATGAATTAAGAAATAAACATCCTGTCACAAAAGCTGAGTATACCTAATTGTTACATATATTTACTCTAAGTAAACTAGTGGTGTTTGTTTCATGTCATGAAAACATCAGTTTGTTCAGTAATACAAGCAAAAGACAGGTCTTATGTGTTCCTGTTCTCAGAGTCTGAAAATGTTAAAGCATGAGTTTAGTAGAAAGTTAAATATATCCAATCGCAGGGTATTAAATATGTTAATGTTTTAAACACACTATTTGCACATAAACAGAAATAAGGTGCAATTAAGGGAAACAATTAAAATAGAATTATACCGTATGTCCTGAACTTGCTTCCCAAAGATCAGATTCAGATGTTGCTTTTTTATTCATAAGCTTAGAAAAAGTAAATAAAACATTTTGTACCCTGCTCACCATAAATCTTAACTTACCATTCAAATTAAATCTAAACATAAACATGACCCTAAAACCCTCTCCGGTTCTATAAATACTCAGACAATCAAAATCTGACTTCTAGGACAGCAATTTTACTATAGGAGTACAATATTTATATTGAAGAGATAAATTATGCAAATCATAATGGCTTATGCTTATGTTATAGTTAAGCTTACTCTCCTGCATATTACAGGATTTAAGAGTCTGCCAATTTATCCAAAGTTCAGGTTGCCTATCTATGAAATAATTATACCATTTAGGACTTTTTTTTTTTTTTAAGTAAGCTCTATACCATATCAACAAGGGGCTTAAACTCAACCTTGAGATAAAGAGTAGCATGCTCTAGCGCCTGAGCCAGCCAGGCACCACTAAGACACACTTAACACCGACTTAGGTTCAAGATTTAGGGGTGAGCTTCAAACAATATAGACTACTTTGTATTATTTACTTAGCACTTGATCATCAAAGGTATACAACAAACTTGAATTAAGAATTCACAAAGTAAACCTCTACTTTATACCACTGGTATATTCAATCTTCCTTCAGGGAGGTCTAGAAATGTTAAGGTAGTTCAAGTCAAAAATAAAGGTCATGTTAAAACTAGATCATCTCTAACCTTGGTTATGCATCCACCCAACTAGATAAAGTTACACTGGTAATTTTCCAAATATAAATTTTAATATTCATTTAAAGTTTTAAGTTTTTTTGATACATAAAAAACATCAGGAGATTTTAATATAAAATTTCAAATATAAAGTGATTAGTGACACCTCAACCAATAGTTGATTTTCTTTTTCCAGTAAGTCTGGCATAAATTCAAAATTCTTGGTTAATATAAGAAAAAAAATCCCACTTAAAGAATGAAGGAAAGCATCATAGGAGTAAGAAACAAATGTGACTATATTTTTAGTCCAAGAGACTCTGCTGTTAGTTTAGTCCAAGAGACCCTGTTTTAGAGTTGCCCACAGTGTGGTAGGGAACACAGATGATAAGGGTTCCGTTTGCTGCGTGGGTTGTTCCCAAAAGTCTTTGTAGTAATCTGGTGTTACTTTTTCACTGAGTACTTGTGACACCTACCACCACTGAAAACAAATAAGACAAAGCACCTTTCAATATTTTTTTAAAAAATCTAGTCTGGAGGGGCACCTGCGTGGCTCAGTCAGTTAAGCATCTGCCTTAGGCTCAGGTCATGATCCCAGGGTCCTAGGATTTCCAAACTCAGCAGGAGCCTGCTTCTCCCTTTCCCTCTGCCTGCCACTCCCCCTGCTTGTGCTCTCTGTCAAATAAATTAAATCTTAAAAAAAAAAAAAAAAAAAGGAGTAAAGGAGTAGTAATTCCCTTTATAAATCACCACTCCCATTCGACTCCCAGTAATCACAGGAAGACTTTTTTTTTTTTTTTTTTTTTTTTGAAGGAAAGGACAGTTCTAAGAGACAATGCAAACTAAAATATCTTCAGGATTTGGCAGCAAAAGGAGTGGGAGAGGAAACAGGAAGAAAATGATCACTCAGGTATCTGAGCCTTTGAGACCCTAAGAAAAATGGGCACTTCTAGAGGTTGGTTAAGGTTCCTATGTACAAGCTGACATTACAGTGCATTTCACAGAGACAGCTTCCAGTGTATTTTCCTGAAGAGGACCCATGCTCGTGTATTAGAAAAAGAACTAGGACCTTAAACTCACCTTTGCCCAGCACAACTCTCCACTAAGCAAATCTGTGTCCACTGCCATGTAAAACTCAACTGTCTAAGCTTTAAAGTATCTCTCTGGCAAAGTTTCTGTTGTGGCTTCTACCTTCTGAGAGTGTGGATGAAAAGCAGTTCTGCATTTCCAGAGACCACAACTAGAAGAATTAAAAGAACGGGAAGTCCACAGAGAAAGCCACTGGATCAGGTGACTAAGGGGATAGAGCTCTTGCTTTGTATTTCTTGACTGGATCCACTCAAGAGCATATGCAGGTTAGGTAAGACCTACAGCTCATAGGCTTTCGAGAACCATCTTTAAGAGAAAGCACAAGAAACATACGCAAACCACAGAAAAAGACATGACAACGTGAGCACATTTGCTGGGGCCCTTCCCAGGTCCTTGAAGGGTAGGTAATGCGCCTCTATACAGAACAGTCCTAGGGCTCAACGGCCATCTGAGGAAACTGAATGGAAGGTGGCAATCTCAGGAATCTGGCACTTCTGTGTAATCGGAGGAAGCAAACTTTCCTGCACAGTACCAAAGGAGTTGAAATTACCCAAGAAAATGCAGGCAAAAACAGATGAGTGGCTTAGACTGGCTGATTACTGTTGTAACAATCTCATTGGACGGGGGTAAAATACAAAGGAAGTGTGTGCCAGTTTTTACAGAAAACATATGGGAACTTACCTGGGGAAATTTGCTTTCTCTTAAGTAAACAAGGAGTCTTTTCAGGTATTTTGAGTTGAAATTGAGAAGGACATTTTTAATTATAGAAAATGTAGAGAAAGAGTAAGTCACTGGAGAATGATGACCATAATACACTAATATTCGACTTCACTCTGGGTAGAAGAGACGAGATCAGGAGTTAAATTTTTACACACAAAGGACCCACTATACAAGGGAGGAAGGAAGGAAGGGAGGGAGGGAAAAAGGAGGAAACAGAAGAAAAACATCAGTCTCTATTTGAATAAGCTTGCATGAAGAACTTTTTATAAAAGAAAGATTAACAAATGTAAAGAAAATTAATTTATTGCCCCAAATGTGGCTCCTCAAAATAAAATAAAAACGAATATGAAATGTAAACTATTATGGCATGGCTCCGTTTTCTCTCCCAGATGCCCTGTTCCGTGTGTGTAAGTGTTTAGGGCAAGCAAATTCATTGTCACTGTCTTTCTAGCTCTGAATTCCAATTGCAGACAGGTAGATGCACTGCACGGAATGTGGAGGGGTAAACTCTGGTAGGTATTGGTGAAGGAGGAAGAGCAAAATCACAAAGGACAGCACCCCTAAGGGAAAGTCTTTGATCTGCAGTGCAATAATCTCAATCCTGTAAGAGTCCCCTCTCCCTCTCCCATCCCCACACTCAACTCTCACCCAACTGGTTGGACAGTTTCTCCCCTCCCCACCCCGCCCATTGTTACTGAAAAGAGATTGGAAAGAGCAAAGATCAGACAATGATCAAACAGGACAGGCTCAAAATCAGTAATGGTGATTCCAGGCTCCCTTGGGAATAATAAAGTAACAGAGGGGGCAGGAAGAGAGCCAATTAGTACATTCCCAGGTAAGAGAGAGTGGAGGCCAAGGAAAAGGATGGAATTCAACACCAATTGTGCCAGTCTGCCTACTTCAATGTTATTCTTCACAGATACAAAACCAACAAGCAACCAAGACAAAGGTATAAAATTTGAGAGAGTGGCAAGGGCCCTGTAACTAGCTCTGCCTCCATCTCCTCTACCATCTCTCTGTGATCCTGAGTGAGGCATCAGAGCCTCTCCAGCCTGCATTGATCTTAATTATAAAATGAAGAGTGAGGAAAAAAAAATAATTCCTGTGAGTCCTTCCCATGTTAGCATTCTAGAACTCTAAGAACAGCATGATGTACATAAGAGTATGGACTCTGGAGCCACATGGTTTGGCTTTGCATTCCAGCTCTACCAGAATTAGCTGTCTGACTCTGGGAAAGTTACTTGATCTCTCTGTACTCCAGTTTCCCCACACATAAGAGATGAAAAAAATATTACCTACCTTATGGAGCTGTCCTGCCTATAAAATGCTGTGTTAGCTATAATTATGGCCGTGAGCCAATTTTGCAGGCAATACCTTTCAGGTACAGGCCACTATGTGGTAAATCACCTTTCTGAAAAGTTCTTCATCAGTGGGGCAAACAACTGGCCACCACTTCCCGGGCCACTTCCCTTCATAGGCCAGATGTAGACATTCATGAAGCACAGAATTCCCCCATTAGTTTGGATGCAGCCTAAGGATATTCACTGAATCAAGAGCTTACACAGAAAATAGTCAATCAGCCACATCTTAAATACAGATAATGCTGTGTTCCTTCATCACTACTTCCATCCCCTAAGGTTCAAACTGGTTCAAATGTAGCACCCTACAAAAACATAGTTCAAGAGAACCCCTTTTGATGGAAAAGAGAACAAGAGAGAATCCCTGACCTGTGGCTGGTTCAGGACTACTGAACTCTGATATCCAGCTCCAAGAACCACAGCTTCTCCAGAAACATTTATATAGTCATCTGTGGAAAACAATGGCTAAATGCAGATGAACGGTGTTATTTGATACTATTTGGTGAAGACATTCTTCTAAAAAACGACAAGTTTGTTCAACAACAGTTCAATAGGCCAAACAAGACTTTGGAAGCAAATTTTTCATGATGATGTGGTAGGATGAACAGAACAGGGAGCACTTTCATCAAGCAAGGTCAACGTTTAGCAAATTGGATTCGGCAAAAACCCGAGGATAAGAAGGGGGGGAAATGAAATTCTTCACATGCCCACCTCCTGCTGGGCTTCACCTCAAGGTAATCCCACACACACACACACTCAACACATCTAAAATACAGGTTTCCTCTTCCCCATCTGTTGTTACTCCTGTGTTCCCAAGCTCAGCTGAGACCAACTCCACTTCCCACGCACTTCTCAAATCAAGCCCTACCTTTGCAACTCTCCTACGTTAGCACCTGCCTAACTTGGAGTAAATGCCTCTACTCTTGCCCCTCTCACATTCATCCCCCAATCAAATCCCAGAAAAATTTCCCGCTTATAGCCCAAAGGCTTTTACATGCAACAGCATGGATGAATCTCAACAGTATTACACTAAGAGAAAGAAAGCAGACTTAAAAGTTTACATACTATATAATCCCATTGATATGACATTCTGGATAGGGCATTAACTCCACAGGACCAGAGCAAAGATCAGTGGTTGCCAGGGTGAGAGGAGGGCTTAGTTACTCAGAAACACTGAGGATTTTAGGGGGTGATATCAATGTTCTTTGTCTTGACTCTGTTGCTGGTTACGGGCCTTATATCAAACACATCAAACTATACACTAAAATGGGTTCATTTTACTCTATATAAATCCTACCCTAATATAAAAAAAAAAAATTGGGGAAAACCCCAAGGACTCTTCCATTGCCCACAGGTTCCATGACACTGTTTATCTGTCCCATCTTGCCTTCCACATTCCAGCAAAAATCAACTTTTTCAAATGTCCTGCACTCTCCCTGCACAAGCTTCTCACCACTGGCTCACTCTTTAACACAGCTTTTCCCAATTAACTCCTAAGTCCTCCAGGCTGCCTCCCTGTCTCTCCCACCCCTCAAATTCCCAAGCTAATAAGTTGGATGCCCTTCCACTAGGCTCTCATAATGCCTGATATTTCCCTATCACTGCATTCAAAGAAATGTATTATATATATTATAGGCATATGTTATGACATAATAATCTGGTCTTTCATCAAATAACTGAAGTGTGAAATCTTTGGGAAAAAGGACTACCTTTTATTCACATGTGTGTATGCAGCCTGGCACATGGCAGACACTCCAGAATCTGTACTGGAATAAATGTTTCATAAGGCATCAGTGTATCCCCACCACTTTGAAGTGTGCCCCTGTGGCTCAAAAAATACAGGCAGCTCTTGCTGCACAGTCCCAGAAATGACCATGCAAGCTGAAACCACGCAAAGCAATCTCAATCATCAATTAGGAAAATTATTATTTTTCTGCAACCTCTACCATGTTTTGTCAGAGCATTAAAAACTATCAGCTATATATGTATAGGAAAATGGAAAAACACATTTATTTAGTATACTGTAATTTTAAGTATTCAAAGCTTTGAGAATTAAAGTTTCTTCTTTTATTAAAAAAAATCAAGTGTCATTCATAATGCCATCCCTTCACTGTGTAATTTAAAATACCAAATGAGCATCTTTTGATCCCTTGGTGAAGGGGTGCACTTCTATGTTTGAACTAGCTTCCAACAGTTGATCCTCTGTGTTTTAGTGTCTTGCAGTATTCCTCTGAGGAGTTCCTTTAACGCGAAGTTCTTGGCCAGCATCCTTTCCTCTGTTACGTCTTCATCCTTTTAGTCACAGCCACCTTCCTAATTTGTGACAAATTACCTTCGCTGAGCTCCCCTGGCTGCATGTATGGAGTGTCTACAACAGTGGCAGTGTTGACATTTACATGGTCAGCTATTTTTTCCAGAACTCTCTTTGCAAGTGGTTTAAATTTCATCCCCAACATTATCAACTTTTCATTTCTTTGCTGCAACTTTGATCTTTGTCAGCCAATTCCCTTTTTGTATTACCCATTCTTATGAAATGTTATAATGAGACAAGAAGCAACACAGTTACATGCTTTGCTGTCTGTTCAGGACCAAATAACACGGTGTGCTAGTTGGACTTTTATACAATTATTCACAGCTAACATTACAAGTGAACTTTAAACTGTGTTTTTTGGAAACTGGTGTGACTTAATTAACTATAATAACTGAAAATTGTGCATATGGGAACTGTGCAAACTAAGAATTATTTGTATTTATAATAATTTTAGAATTAATCAACTGGCTCACCACTGAGACAAATTTAAAGAATTGGAACTTATGTCCTTCCAATCTACACCTTCTAGCTTATAGCATCACAAAATGAAGGCAACTTCCTAACAACTCAATTCACAGTCAAGTCTAACAAATTAGAGGAAATAGTCAGATTATAATCCAAATTATAGTTACCAGTAACTATATCAGTTTCCAAATCAGTTTCCAGTTTCCAGTATCCAAATCAGTTACCAGTAACAAAGTTATGAAGTGATGCTGTGCCTCTATGACTACCCCTATAAAATACAGTTAAATAACAGTTCCTTCTTCACAGGGCCATTGTGAAGACCCTAAAGAAGAAACAGACTTTAAAACGCACTTTGAAAAATTCAACCAAATACCATCACATCAAGTGTACACTTAGTGTGCACCAAGCACTACCAAAAGAGCTTTTCATTAAATTTTCTCATACAATTCTCAAAACAGCCTACAAGGTAAGTAGCATTATAGTCTCCATTTTACAGAAGAATACTAAAGCACTCTCTGAGAAGTCAAATAACTTGTCCAAGGGTATGCAAATAGTAAGCAGTGAAGCCTGTATTTGAGCTCAAAAAGTATAACTCTATAGATCAAGTTCTTCAGAACTTCTTCACTTTTTCACTGCTTTCTCAGACCACAGAAGGACACTCGTCATTGAGAAAGATAAAACACTGAATCCTAGAAATTGGACAAACCCAATTCACTATGACCCAGTATAGGATCCAGTTCTACTGGGACATTTTCTGGCAAAAGGAAAAAGATGCACAATGTCCAGAGATCCAAGGGGCTAAGCAGAACTATAAAAGGAGCCAAAAAAGTAGGTGGGGGAGTTCAAATATCTTCAATTATTTTATGCTAGTTAGTAGAAACAAAAATACCCAAAAAAGAACTCAGAAACAAAATTCACTCTGCAAGAATAGTGAAGGAATTACATTTACCATGAGTGTATAAAAAAGCAAGAGTGCCATAAAAACAAGATATGTAGAACCAACAAATTTCATTGACATTTTCAGTAACACTGACCCTGAAAGTTAATAACATTGTTTGTTAAGGTCTGATTTCACAAGGAATCCATATAGAACAGAAACACGAAAGTCTAATAAGGATGTATGATATGAAAGCAAAGGGATTAGTTAACTAAAATAAGTAGATTCCTCTCAAAATATAGTCCATTCAGAGGACACATTTAGAACATTTGTATCTCATTAGGGGTATTAAGTGAGAAAGAGTCTTAGTACCAAGCAGTTCTAATTATAATTCATCTTGGGAAATAAAGTGAGTTCTCTTTACTGAACAGTAAAATATACTGCAAGAGGGGGCTTAAATATAGCTACAGGACTGTCAATAAAGAGAGACAGCAAATAAAACTTATAGCCCAAAGGAATACCAACTAAAAACTGAATAACCACTCTAACAATACAATGCATTTTTAGACAATACCCAACACTTCTTTTTTCCTCTTATCAATCCTAATAATCCAAAGCAGAAAAAAAGTTGCTAAGCAAAGACTATCCAATTTACAAAGAACAGAAACAAAATAAATTAATACAAACCAAATGCAAACATGTTTGTCCCATCACACCTTCACCAAGGTTCCGTCACTGGTGAAACGAGATGGTCAACAAGAAGACTTCACTGGCAGAGGTGCACCTGCTTTGGGAAGGGGCAGTTTAGTTTTCAATCCCACCAAAAAGGAGTATCTGTCTTTTACGTCCTGAAATAGAAAATACTTTAAATGATATATAGTGGGTTGTGTGACTTACAGATTTTAAGAACTACCTCACAGGGATGCCTGGGTGGCTCAGTTGGTTAAGCCGCTGCCTTCAGCTCAGGTCATGATCCCAGGGTCCTGACATCAAATCCTGCATTGGGCTCTTCACTCAGTGGGGAGCCTGCTTCTCTCTCTGCTTCTGCCTGCCACTCTCCCTGCTTATGCACTCTCTCTCTCTCTGACACATAAATAAAATCTTAAAAAAAAAAAAAAAAAAACTACTTCACAAATCTGAAAGGAAAATAATAGAAGGAGCATGATAAAGCATAGAAACATTTTATTAGATAGAAATTAGGCTGGTCCCAGGTAACAGAAAATCTAGTTGATTTTAAATAACTAGTTCTCTCACAGAACAAGCATGTAGTCAGGGTGTCAATGATACCAGCTCTGCCTTTCCTATCTCAGTGTCCATCCTCATGTTTGCTCACTGCCTTGGTAAGCAGCACAGGCAAATTCCAACCCATCATTTGCTTTTCATTTCAGACAGGAGACTTTCACTACCCTCTCCCTGCAGACTTCCTCTTACAAATTACTGGCCAGAACTGAGTCACATGCCCACTCTTAGACCAACCATTGCCAAGATAAATAAAATCATCATGACTTGACTTTTCTTATTTCAATCATGTGTTATCTCTTATTATTGCTAAAATCAATGGCTTGCTTATTCCCATTCCCCACCCCCAGACACTTGCAAAGAGAGAGGTGGCATGGTTCTCAGCGTAAACATCACTGTTGACCTCAATTGTTTTTAAAGATTCATATGACATCTGTAAAAGTGCAGTTTTATGTCAAGATGTCAACAGTTAACATCACTATCTAGATCTGATTCTCTCTGAGTTTACAGAACACTCCAACATTGGACAATGGGGGCACCAGAATGCAATGAACTATTTTTCTAGTTTGATGAGTAAGAGCCAGCAAAGCAGCTTTTAAAAAGCACAATTTCTCAGCTAAACATGAATCAGAAAAAAACGTGTCAGTTCTTTTCAATTTTACAATTCCCAATATGATCCAGTTGAGCAATCCTATCCAACCTCACCTCTCTACTCAGTCTCTGCTTAGGGATTGAGGGGATGGGAAAACATACGAGGTAGTTGTGTCAATGGCTCCTTTTTTTTTTTTTTTTAATTAGCTGTCTCTTCATCTAGACAATTTTTGCCTTTCTAGGAAAGCAGTGAAGGTCAAATTATAAGAGATTATCTGATAAAAACACTCCCATGCAAGATCTTCCTGTATTTGGATTTTCAGTTACAGACTTAAAATGAAAGAAAATTCAAATACCTTCAAAAACTCAGAATGCAATGGTCTTTGATGGCATAGGCCATTCCTTCTGCTTCTTTACAGACAGCATTAATCCTAAAATTGGAATCATTAGACTGACCCTTACTCAAAGTATGATTACAAATTCATGAAAATTTTCTCATATTTTTTTAAGATTTTATTTATTTTATTTAGTTGAGAGTGAGCAAGTGAGAGAGAGAGAGTGCACTCAAGTGGGGGAAGGGGCAGAGGGAGAACCAAACTCCCTGCTAAGCAGAGAGCCAGACACAGGGTTCGATCTCAGGACCTTGGGATCCTGATCTGAGCCAAAGGCAGATGCTCAACTGACTGAGCTACCTAGGCACACCTAAGATTTTATTTTTTAAGTAATCTCTACAACCAGCATGGGGCTGGTCACAACCTTGAGATCAAGAGTTGCATGCTGCACCTACTGAGCCAGCCAGGCACCCCCATTTTTTTCCTAAAGTAGGCTCCACACCCAACAGGGAGCTTGAACTCAGGACCCTGAGACCAATATCACATGTTCTACTGACTGAGCCAGCCAGGCACCTTGAAACTTTTCTCATTTTTAAACTCATTTTTCTCATTTTAAACTTTTCTCATTTTAAACTCATTTTAAACATTTTTAAACTCATTTTAAACTGTATTACATACTCCTCCTTGAACACATCTCATCTTTGCCTCTGTGCTTTTCGGTTGTTCTTTCCACCTTAATACTTGCCTTGCCGATTAATGCTGTAATTTCTGTCATTAGAATTTTATCAGATGAGATTCAGGGTCTGTCTCACATGCCCCCTTTTCTTCCATACCCAGGCAGGGTCCAAGGCTTTGAATCATTCCTCACAGGGTTCACCCACTATCCAACTCTCAACCACTCTGAGGCTTTTAATAGATCCAAAAGAGATGCAAGCTCTACAAAAGTCCCCAAAAGTAAAGAGACCAAAAGGTCAGCTGACTAGAGCTGAAAGGAGGACTACTGCCTGCATCTTCCCTCACTTATTTCTTTTTTTTCCTTTAAAACAGTGCAGGTAGAAAAGAATCAGCAAAGAAATTGGGAAGGCTCAAGAGAAATGATGAGGAGGGCTCTACATCTGACTGGTTTCTTTTTATTCCTGAGATGTAGGATCTGTACACATCCACATACCACAGAACAGACACAAAAGAATTCTGGCTTTTTTTTTTTTTTTTTTTTTAAACACACTCCAAAAGTCACTGCAATACCAGAAACATTTGGGAGACTGAGCCATGTGATGACAATTACAGGAATCCTGGAAGAGAAAAGAATGCTCAGAGAAGGCCAGACAGCCCTGTATTATAAACGCTACTTCAGCCCCAGAGTCCTCTCCACACCCTCCACATCACTCCCAGGGAGAGGTGGCTGGAGACGCTGCTCCACAACATTCCCCAGACAGCTCTCGATGAGAAGCGTGCTCTCACACTGCTCCATGATTTTGGTTTGCTCAGTTTCCTCATCCTTTGAAGTAAGACACTTCCTGATGGTCAGGAGTTTGGTTCCCAAGGATGTGAGACTTAGAGTAGAAAGATGACTGAAAAGGCAAACCACTGAACATACTAGTATGACACTAAAACTTTTTTCCAAGTTTCTTTATTCCCTGGATTAATCCTGGTGGAATTTGGGGTAGGGGGCTGGGGGCTGTAAGAGTTGTAGCTGGAAGAGAAAAAGAACAAATATTTACCGAGCACCTCTCAGAGCCAGCTGCTTTCAGAACTAAGAAACCTTGCAAAGGAGACAGCATCCGGGTTTAATGACAACTAAGGCTCAGAAAGGCAATGTGCCTCATCCCAAAGCTTTTAAGAAGGCAGCGGCTGGAATCCCACACCAACCTGACTCCAGAGTCCACACTCTTTCTATGAAACTACACTGCCTGAGACTGAATGCAAATACATCAGAGTCAGATCTGGTATAACACAAACAGGCATTCACCGATCACTCTTACCAAAGCACAACTGACTTTATTTCTTCCTTCTTACATAATTCATGTAAAGTATAAGAAGTGAGTTGCAGGTAATCCAAATAAAGTAAAAAATTTTTTTGTAAAAATTTTTAAAGATAGCTATTAATCTCCCCAGAGAATAGGTAATGCTATTCTCATTTGGTACATTTCCTTCTAGCATTTCATATATATATATATATATATATATATGTATATATACACACACACACACACACACACACACACACACACAATCTTCTTTTTTTTTTTTAAGATTTTATTTGTTTATTTGACACACACAGACAGAGATCACAAGTAGGCAAAGAGAGAGGGGGAAGCAGGCTCCCCGCCGAGCAGAGAGCCCGATGCAGGGCTCGATCCCAGGACCCTGGGATCATGACCTGAGCCGAAGGCAGAGGCTTTAACCCACTGAGCCACCCAGGCGCCCCCACAATCTTCTTATGTGCCACAAAATTGGGGTCATACTATCTACAGTCTGTCAGTTTGTGTTCACTTCTTTTCTTTTCAACTAATATATTGGAGTATATTCCCATGTCACTAGAAATTCCTCAAAAGTCTGATCTTTTAAATAATTTCATTAGATGGCACCTCGTGGCTCAGTCAGTTAAGCACCTGCCTTGGGCTCAGGTCATGATCCTGGGGTCCCAGAATCAAGCCCCACGTGGGCTCCCTGTTCAGCAGGGAGACTGCTTCTCCCTCTCTTTCTCCCATTCCCCCTGTTGTGCTCCCTTGCTCTCTATCAAATAAATAAAATCTTTAAAAAAAATAATAATTACATCAGAATATATTTCATAACTAAAGTCTTCCAAATGAAAGCTCTGTGCTGACAGATTAGGAAACTTAAATACTTGGAATATTACATATTCCACTTAGATATCTACAGAGACAAGGAAGTACAGGAGACTGCAGAGCCATGAATCATGATTCCACAGAACCCCTGCTGTTAAAAGGATATAGTTCAACAGAATCACATTTGATAAAGCTTCATAGGTTTGAAATATTACTAACCCATTAATATACGCAAAACGTAGAGAATTCAAAATTAGGATTACAAATTATCAATTATCTTTTGCTAATGCCTTTCGTGGGTCTATATGGAAGTCAAAGTGCCCAACATTGTGGAATTTTCTTTAGATAGAATCATGATAAATTGATTACCTGTTTCCATTTATTAGCAGAAGTTTCTCCAACATGGCACATACCAAAGAACCGTCTGACTACCTTATAAAGCCCAGCAGTGGTAGTAATGATAGTAATACTAAACAGGAAGAGGACAGTAAGAAAACAGAAAGAGGACCGTCATGATAGCTTTCATTTTTTTAAGTCTTATTCCATGTCATTCACTGTCCCTAACTCTTAATAAAGATTTTCTTGGATTTAATTCTTTCTAAATCCCATAAGGTAGCTACTTTTCTTATTCCCATAAAGTAACAAGCAACTTGAACCCAGAAAACTTGAATTCAAATCCATTCTTGGTTCTAATAATCTGCAAATAGTTATTTTTCTCTAGATATCCAATTCTCTACTGTATAATAGAAGGGCTGGGGCTGATAGCACTGTAGATTAAATGAGCTCTCATGTACTATGGATCTGACTATCACCTGAAAATATATATGTGCCCCTTGGGGGCAAACACATATCACTAAATAATCATGTCACTAAATCTCATTATAGGCTCACCATCTTTCATAGCATAGCACAACAGGAAGTTATAAACAATCAACACATGCTTTAAAAGTGAAACCTCCTAGGGGCACCTAGGTGGTGCAGTAGGTTAAGTGTCTGACTCTTAGTCTCAGCTCAGGTCATGATCTCACAGTTGTGAGACTGTCCCCCGTGTTGGGCTCCTCCCTCAATGCAGAGTCTGCTTCAGAATCTCTCTCACTCTCCTTCTGTCCCTCCTGCTCATGCTCGCTCGCTCTCTTTCTCAATATAAATCTTAAATAAATAAATAAAAGTAAAACCTCCTTGGCAACAAAAGCCCAAAACCTAAAGCTTCGTAATTCTAGAAATTTGAACCCCATGATGAGCGCAATCTGTCAATATCTGGTATCCAGCTGAAAACTCTTGAGGGACAGAGGTTTCTTCCCACCGTGAAAGCTGGCTGACCTAAACAAAAATACATATTTATCAGCAAATGTCCAGGACAACCAAAAAAAAGGTCTACCAGGGTGGGGCATGAAAATCCGTATCAAGGCCCAGGAAAGAAAGGAGAGCTATCCCACCAAAGGGAAGGCGGCCTCCAGAAGGAAAGTATGGGATATCCATCAGAGCCCTGGGGAAAGGGGTCCAAATCCTGATTTTCATCTACTCTGCTTCCATGTATTAAGCTAATGTTTTAGCTCTATGAAAGTAATTACCAGCTCTGCAACCCATCAATTCACCCTGAGCATTCCTGCTGATTTTTTCTTCGGTCTCCAGGACCCAAGAATTGCTTTCACTGATATGGAAGTATGAAGGAAAGATTGGTTGTTACTAATTTCTTTCAATTCTAAATTTCTGCCAAGTCATTAGGAAAAGAAAATGAATTATTTTTGAGTATTTTAATGGAACCTATGGGGGTTAGAGTAGGCATAGCCTCTGAAAAACATAAGATTAAACCCATATATCTTTGACCTCCCCTCTTCTAAGCAGAATGGACAAATGCAATTTGGCTCTAGGCTGTGAACTCAGGGATGTGATCCAAATCACCTCCATTCAAATTTAGGTAGTCTGCCAAGAGTGGCTTAGTCAATAAATGAAACGTATATGGAGTTACAAAAGAATTTCATACATCCCCTAATGACTTCTAATGGAAGGCATTATTACTATCCCCATTTTACAGATAAGGACAACAAAGTTCAGAGGTTAAAAGTACCAGCCCCAAGATCACACTTAAAAAGTAACAAAGCAATCTTCTGGGCTCAAACACCAATTTTCTATGCAATTTTTTCAAATAACAGTAGCATGTTATGGTCTAAAGAAGTTCCCCCAACTGGAAGTAACATTTGAAACTAAGCTAAAGACTATATGAATTGTAAGAGGAGCTTAAGCGCATCCACCCACAGGCAGGTATTCATTTTGCACTGTCCACTAAACTATATGAACATGATAGAGGAAACGATGAAATTACCCCATGATTCCTCTCACTGCCTTGTGAATCCACTTCCACGGCACAAATACAATGAATGGGCATTACACATATAATGAACATATGTCCACAGAATACACACACACGGGAAGTAGTTGGTAAAGAACCATGTGGCAGTAATGACAGTGGTGGGCCCTTTCTGCCATTTAAGTCCTAAGCACAACTGCTTCCTTTGGTCAATAGCAAACCCCATGAGAAGGTTGTCTGTGAATGTAGGTACTTCCAATCCAAACAGCAGGTAGCTATGGAAGCTATATAAACATCAACAGGTCTTTGTTTATGTTTTATTTTTTTTTTTTTAAGATTTTATTTATTTGACAGAGAGAGAGATCACAAGTAGACAGAGAGGCAGGCAGAGAGAGATAGGGAAGCAGGCTCCCTGCTGAGCAGAGAGCCCCATGCGTAGCCATCCCAGGACCCTAGGATCATGACCTGAGCAGAAGGCAGAGGCTTAACCCACTGAGCCACCCAGGCACCGCAGGGCTTTGTTTTTTAATTGCCTAGAACCAAGGTTCCAGGTTCTGCAATAAATAGAACAGGCAATGTTTGACTCCTTAGGCATGTGAAAATCTGCTAAAATACACATACGCATTTTCCTTTTCTCAGATTCTACATGCAATATACTTTAGCTACAGAAAATCTTGAAAGTGTAGAAAAGCATGAAGAAACAAATTAGGGGTGCCTGAGTGGCAGGATCAGTTAAGCGCCTGACTCTTGGTTTTGACTCAGGTTGTGATCTCAAGGTCATGAGACTGAGCCCTGCAGGGGGCTCCATATTTAGCCAGAGTCAGTTTGGATTCTCTCTTCCTCTCCCTCTGCCCCTCCTGCTCATGCTTTCTCTGTCTCTCTAAAATAAGTAAATCTTAAAAAAAAAAAAAAAAATCAGAAATTAGTCATAATCCCAGTACTCAGAGGCAACAACTGATGACATACTGGCCTATTTTCTTCCAATTTTTTTTTCCTGACTGCTAGACTATTAAAATATTTCCTTTTCTACAGAAAAAGAAACTAGTTTCTTCAGACAAGAACAGGAAAATGTAGCTTAGAAAAATTGAATTCCACTGCATTTATAAATAAATTCAAATTTCTTGAATAAAATGTTAATGATCTAACTACAGCAAAAAGAAAAAAAAATACTTAAAAATCCTTTGGAAAAGCTCAGTAAGGTCACAATCTAATACCTCCCAGTGCTACACCCACCAAAACAGAAGAAATAATAATCTATAATGAGCATAAATAGATACTCATGTGAAAACTGGTTTTATTCTTTCCAATCTTTATTTTCTAAAATCCATTTTTTTATTTTGCACTGCAATTATTAACCGTATTATCCTAGGTGGGTTCATGATGTACTACCCCCCCCCCCCAAAAAAAAAGTAGGTTGGCATACTGAATATCTTAAGCTGAAGGAATCTGAAAAAATGGAAGGTCCAAGCAGGAAGGTCATGCTGACCTTCTCCTGGCCCTTCTTACTGGAAACAGGCCATAAAACCTTCATATGCAAGATGCCTTCCCTACACCAAGAGGAAAGGTGTATCCCTATCTCCAAAGAAAAAGGGATGCAGAGAAGAATTCTAACAGGCCTTGCTAAGTTTCCTCTGATTTACTCTAATTACCTCATATTCTTACCCTATCATCTTCCTCCACAACTGTATACTCTTCATCAAACCTAGCATAAAATACTCAGGTCTGTTTCTTTGGGTCTTCATTTCTTACAAAAGTCTCCATGTCACATAAAACTTACATTAAATAAATTTGTATGCTTTTCTCCTGTTAAGCTTTTTTAGTTTAATTTTCAGACCCAGTTAAGGACCCTAAGAAGGTCCAGGAAAACTTATTCCTCCTATATAATCTTATCAGTAAGAAAAGGAACTTCAGCTCACCTAAAAAAGAAACTATGTAGAGAGGGGCATAAAGTCCTGTTTCCTTCTCAAAATTCCACTTCTGGAGGATGCAAAGGAAATATCATCTAAATATGGTTTATAAGCCTTTTCTGCACATGCATATAACCATATATAACATGTATACAATCATGTCCTCTAATATGAAACAAATAGCTTAAAAGTAAGGCAATTCATGCCTAACAAAGTCGAAAGCAATCTGCTTTTCACAT
>PISX010000367.1:90000-155327 GCA_004024625.1 Mellivora capensis
CCTTAAAGGTTTTATTTTTAAGTAATCTCTATACCCAACATGGGGCTTGAACCCACAAACCCAAAATCAAGAGTTGCATGCTCTATGGACTGAGCCAGCCAGGTGCCCCAGGAATGCTATTTTAGAGGTGTGTTTAGAGCATTATGATAAGAAGGAATTAAGCAAAGGAAAATTTAGCTTGATTAAAAGTTCTTATCAGCACCCAGTAACCCCAGGAAATTATAACATAAGTCAACTGTCAATTTTTACTTCTTATTAACTAGATAAAACTGTGGTGTATGTGTCTGAAGGGGAGGTAGGAAGCAGGGAATGGTTGGAGAAACGGATGAGAGGAACACCCAGAAAACTTAGGATGCTTCCTAACATTTCTGCTTTTGTCATGCCCTTAGTATGATTTTTTTTTTTTTTGCATTAGCTGTTCTTTATCTTACAGATGTCTACAAAATTACTTCTTTGATTATTTTAAAAATTATAATGTGTTATTTGACAACCACCAGAACCCAGAATCCTTTAGTATTAGCAAAAAGGGTCCTTCAAACTACAAGGCAGCTGTCAGGGTCTGGAGGCATGCTAACCTGAGTTCCACCCTAGATTCTACCAATTTCCTAAGCTGTGTGATCATGGACAAGTTATTTTCTTCTCTCCAACCTCAATTTTCCCACCTGTAAAATAGAAATAATACAGTAGCTACAACAAAGTTCTAAGCTCAGAGTTGCATAATAAATACTGTAAGGTTGACTAATTATCTATGAGGCCCAGAGACATTCAATGCAATGACCAAGATGAGTAAGCTGGTGACTGGGACAAGGCAAGAACATAAATCTGTTTTCCCACTCCAGAAACACACTCTTCTGCACCACCTACCACACAATAGGGAGAGAATCACCTTTGCCACCTGACAAAAGCCCATTCTTAGGAATCAGAGACAACACTTGTTCACATGTGATTTCTTAGAAACCACAATTTGTTCATGTCAAATTCTAAGGCTGATTAGTTATTCTGGTCAGTTTTAAATGGACTGGGTCTAAGTGTCCTTTGTTGGACAATGTCTCTGAACTGCATGTGATGGGGACTACAAGCTTGAGGAAGGGTTGTTAACTATAAGGTAAGAACCAAAAATAAGTCCCTGCTGGATTTTTCTTTGTGGGCCTTTTGTGTGGTCTCCAAAGTGCTATCACTCAACGAATCAGGCTAGATTGGGATAGATTGGAAAACCATCAGAAAGTTGTTCAATTTTTTTAGTAAAAGAGTATAAATGCCTTTCATTGTAGCAGTCCTATAACTTCATTCTTAAGAGCCTTGGATAAAGAGCAAGAATATTCCCTGCTCAGTTTTTGCCTCTATCATGGGCTAGAGCAAATAAATGTACAGCACTTGTATTTCAGAATCAGCTTTCAGTAGACCAAACTAGTGTTCCTAACAGCTCAGTGAATGGCAATTCAGAAGTTCCCAAGACCAAGAGCCACTAAGTTGTAATGCATGTAGTACAGATCTTGGCTTCAATTATCATTTGTATTCAAATGTCCTGATGACCCCTTTCTTCCCCAAAAGGTTGCCTGAAGAGTCACGTTAATGATTTATGTAAAAATGAAGCACTTTAGGCAGCTTTGATACATAATTCTGTATCTCCTAATAAAACAGCAGCCCATAACAGAAAGAGACATAGTCTATATATACATATACATATATCTCATCAGACCCTCAGATATCAATGGGATGGGTATTAGGGGGTTGTTTCCAACATGCCCATTTTACCGATGGGAACACCAAGGCCATGCACTATAAAGGCTTACCTAAATTCACATAGCGAAACTGTGTGGCTACAACAAGAAGCCATATCTTCTGACTCAAATTCTAATCTAGCAGCGTCATAAAGGAATACAATTTGAACACCTGAATATCACTGTATAATTTGAATTGTGTAAAACGATGTTTTGTCATTTCTTATTGATGTTTAGATGGCCAGGGGTCTGGTGAATAATAATAAGGCAAATAAAATGACTAACAAACCCCTTTAGTCTTTTCCTGCCCTCTGACTACTAACCCATCTCAGTTAATGACCATACTTAAAAGTCTGTAATGCAAATGTAAAGCCACTAAGGTAACTTATGGTTAAAAACTTCCTCTGCTTTACAAAAAGAATTCATTGTAATATGAATTGTCCCTGATACCTATCTACTGGGAGCCACTATTATGCAATAGGTAGGACAGCCCTGAAGCAGTCTCCCACAAAACAGCGTCTTTCCTCCCTATTCATGTATCTTTGTAGGGGCAGGACAAGAAAGCTGTGGTGAGACAGAAGAGAGGCATTCATTCTGCCTTTGTCTTCAGTCTTGGCAATGCTCCAAGAGTCCTGAACAACCAGCCCTTACCTGGGTACCCACAGGCTAAAGATGGGCTACAGAATGATCAATCCAGAGCACTATTTGATTCCCGAATGTGAATGACAGTTGACTGTGCTTGGAGAATAAACTGATGCTGCAGCAAGCCCAAAGTTAAGCAACAATGCACCTTCGCAAAGGCCCTGGCAAGCAGAACCTGACGTTAAATTCAAAGTAATGCTCCCAAGCTACAGGTCAGTTATCAGTGGATAAGAAAATCATATTATGGTATTCAACAACTTGTGTTTTAATGAAATAGAACAGAACAAAATGCATGGCACATAGTAAAGATAAATACTGTTTCCTGCATGTGTATAGATGGTCAAAAAGGCTTAAAACGTCATTATTCCAAAAAGAGAAGCCACAATTCAACTCCTGTGTCTACCAGTCACATGGAAAAGCAGATAATGTGTGGCTAGATCCTCTAATTCTTTCTATGAGAAGCTAGAATTCTGAACTGCTGAATGAAATCTCCCCAAGTTTTTAAAGAACGTTCAAACTGTTTTAGAACATTGTACCAGCCAAACCAAACCTATCTGAAGGCTGGATCTGAACTCACTGTCCTTGATCTCTTGCTTTAAAGAAATCAGTACATATGTAATAAAACCAAGGTAGTAGAACTGATCTTAAAAGAGCAAGAGAGCAAACGATTTCTGCTTCATGACCCTGGGAAACCATGTGTGTACAAGCATTCCCAGAAGACATTAACCACAGCAATACCAATGTTGGAGTGAACAGAACAGCCCTGCATGATCAGGTGAGGAAGGAGCAACGGGGCCTTGGTGGGTGACAGAGGAGTGACTGGGCAAAGAGATAAAATAATGGTGAGCCTCATACAACCTTCCTTAAGTTGGGTTTGATGATGGGGTAGAGCTCTCAGAGACATCAACCTTGACTTTCCCTTCACAAGGAGATGGAGGGATGGATGGATGGATGCCTTTTCTTTTGGGATATGTGAAAAAGAATGAAACCAAAGAGGGCCATCGAAGTCATCTTCTAGTGCTACTGCAGAGCTACTAGCTCTGCCTGCCCACAATGTTTACCACCCTCAACTACCCTAGAGCACCAATGAGCAGTTTCAGGGGAATTACGGAGGGCCTAGTGGGGAAGGAGCCCTTAGTGGGCCTCACCTGCTACCTCACTCGCCACATACAAAGACCTACTTAAGTAGACACAGATCTTCAGTCTTTGGGCTTCGCAAGTGATACTTGCCTGGCAGACACAATTCTCAAGTGATAGGAACTTAGGCTTAGAGGTTGGTGGGACTAAACTGAGGCTTCTTCACCTCTCTATTCTGGGGAAAAGACTGACAAAACCAGGGAATCCTACCTACCCCGCAGTCCCATTTGCCTATTTTAAAACACTAGAAGTCCTCCATGCAAATGTGTGGGCCCCAAGCCTGAGGGCTGGTCTTGCATCAAATATAAAGCAAGGCTAGCTGCCAGCTCCAGGCCCAGCTGTTCCCAAGCTCACAGCGCAGGTGTGAGATCATCCCTATGAACCTCACCTGCCTGCAGTTTGTCACCTCAATGTCATTACCACAGGCAGAGATGAGGTTGGGGCTTTTGTTTTACTTCACACCAGGGGTAAATCACTTTTGGAATTTTTCATCTTAAATAGATTTTTCTTAAATGTATGTGACACATATTCCTCATAGGACTTAATAAAATAGATACTTCTCATGCATGGAAAGTAAACTACAGCTGCACAGATTGAAACAAAATTTACTTTTAAAACTAACATTCTGGTTGGAACAGTCAAACTACATACCTAGCTATAATTTCTAAAAAAGTTCAGAACCAACAAAACAAGCTCTCTCAGTAAATAGTTTTTATTAATGTAATGTTAATTTACAGCACAAAGACTAACATTTGTTAGGCTAACAAACATTTACTAGTATCCCTTTTTATCAACAAGGAAAATAATATAATTTCAAAAGAAGGAAAATTCCTAAAGCTCTTTCTTCCTACATAATTACTATCATGGAAGTAAGCAGGAAAACCCTTCTTTCAGATTCTTAAAAAAATATATTCTGATTCTGACATTTCTGTAAAAAAGGGAAGAATGAGAAGTCTAAATAAAAGCTTCTAGTTCCTTTAAAGTGACTTCTTACAAATACAAATAAAGCACATTTTATCACAAAAGCCTAGGTTGAACTGTGTAAGGAAAAGAGTGATGGTTCTTCTGTGTGACTTCAATGCAAAGAACATAGGTCCTTTCACTTGGTTATATAAGTAAAATGTATTCCCTAACCAATAAGTGTCCAGCAGAAATACAGTAATGGGAATGTGGTTTTCATGACATTCTCAGGTGACTTTCAGGATCCCCGTGTCACAATCAAGACTGTTACAATGACAACAAGAAATAAACCTCTGGGATTCCATAACCTCCCCAGACATGGTGTACTAAAAGGATTTGGGTTGTCTCGTCTCTCTTGATTATGCAATATATGCTAGAGGCAGAAGAATGGTGACACGGACCACTGGGCTGTGGACAATGTTTTCTGGTCCCACTTGTTTCATCTCCTCATTTACTATTTTGTGTGTTGCCCTGACATTTGTAGTGAGATGAGGGTGGACATAACTCCAGGCCAAGAGCAACAAAAAATATTTCTCTTGTCTATAAGGTAAAGAATGCAGGAAGGTACATATTTAAGTACTTGGTGGCCAGCATGTGAGCACACACATGGACACACACACACACACACACACACACACACAGAGACATGTCTGGCTTTATACAACAGACATTTTCCTCGAAGTTGTGATCAATATTTTGCAATTCAAACATTCAAAGGCCCTAGAGAAGCTTACTATTTAGAAGAAATTTATTATGACTCTTTCATAAACTAATATTTGCTAATATAAATAATCACACCTAAACTAAGTTTAGATTTATGCAGTCAGAAATAACATGCAAATCCAAACACAGAGATCACAGTTAAACTACCCTGGGATGTGTTCTTTTGTAACATTTCATCTAACGGGTAAACAGGTGGCCATCACTGCAAATGTCGATATTTGAAATAACACCTATCAGCTAGACACTGTTCGAACAAGAAAAACAGCTCAAAGATTCTTACTTGGAACAGAAGCAGGAAAACTTACTATGTGCCAATGGCCACACCCACAGAATACCTAAGGGGGGAGCCCCCTGCATTATAGTGATTCTACCCTCTCAAAGATTTACCAAGATAAATAAACCACATCTGTCCACTGGGATTGGCAAGTGGCTTTTTGTTCCCTATTAGTTCTAAGGCACTCAGAGAGATAATGCTATTCACTGTACCTTATGATCTCAAGGGAAACTGACACTTCAAATGATTATCTCTATCTAGTTTGCCACACCCCCATCACTCCTGGTATAAATACTCCATGTAAGGAACAAGCCACCATGAAAAGCAATTATGGGGAAGTAAGATCCCAGGAAATTACTGAACACATAATCAGCAGGACTTACACACTTCTTTGACCAGCCTCCTAAAAGAGGCTGCCCAAATCAAACTCTTAAATTACCACTGGACTAATAGTCCAGTTATGAGACCGTGACGGCTGTAGTTACCAGCATAGTCAATGCCACAGACGGTACGACACACTGAAGCATAGGATATGTGCAAACTGAATTTCAGATCATGTGGTGTGCATTTTATAAAATCATTTTAAGCAACTCATGCACAAATTAGTCTAAGAGTTTTTTAACCATGGTCAGCAGTCATAGTATCTGCTTACTGTAGAACAGTACAACTCATTGGAGTTGAAGGCTACTTGGAATTAAGATAACCAAATATTTTTAAAGTGTTTACATTTTTTTTCATGTTATCTTTTGAATTCAATTCCTTAATGGAAAACAAAATCATTTTTTCTAAACCAAAGGAAAAAAAATCCTTAATCCTTCTAATCCATATTTTTCAACAAGCTTCCATTTTCATTATTATAAATGAATATCCAGCTATGATAGCCAAGTTTAGCTTCCTCCTTGTAATAAGGAAAGCATGAGATAGCAATGGAAGGATACTTTCTCTCTCCAAGAAAGCAGGAAGATTTAAGTTAGCAACTCAGAGCGCATAGCACTACAGTGCGACTAGGTCCTGTCTTTGTTGACTTTAGGGCAGAAGCTGTTCATGCCTTTGCCCTCTCATTCACCTCATCCACTAACAACTTTCTTTCCTAATTTTCCTTACCCAGAACCCCTGAAGTCAAAAAGGTAGAGGATAAAAGGAAAAAGGGAGAGGGGTACACAGAAACCATCACCACCACCATGATCACCACAGACTTTAAAAATAATAAAAATAATAATAAAGGCTAACACATAGTACTTAAAACAATATCATACGGTATACATATAATGTGAGCCATATATGTAATTTAACATGTTCTACTAGCCATAGTGAAAGTTTAAGTTGAGATTTTAACATATTTGACCTAATATATCAAAAATATAATTTCAGGGGCGCCTGGGTGGCTCAGTGGCTTAAAGTGTCTGCCTTCAGCTCAGGTCATGATCCCAGGGTCCTGGGATCTAGCCCCGCATCAAGCTCTCTGTTCAGCAGGGAGCCTGCTTCCTTC
The DNA here is from genome assembly GCA_004024625.1 of Mellivora capensis. Classification (NCBI taxonomy): domain Eukaryota; kingdom Metazoa; phylum Chordata; class Mammalia; order Carnivora; family Mustelidae; genus Mellivora; species Mellivora capensis. Next base: position 96,947 of record PISX010000367.1, read on the forward strand.
TCTCTCTGCCTACTTGTGATCTCTGTCAAATAAATAAATAAAATCTTTAAAAAAAAAAAAAACATTTCAACATGAAATCAATACAAAAAACTGAGATACTAAGCATTGTATTTTTCTTTTTCTTTTTTTTAAAGATTTTATTTACTTATTCAAGAGAGAGTGCACACAAACAGGGGAAGCAGCAGGCAGAGGGAAAAGCAGGCTCCCCACTGAGCAGGGAGCCTGACACTGGACTGGATCCCAGGACCCTAGGATCATGATCTGAGCCAAAGGCAGAAGCTTAATCGACTGAGCCACCCAGGCACCCCAGCACTGTATTTTTCATACCAAGTCTCTGATATCTATTATGTATTTTATATACTTATGGTAGCTCTAAACTTGGACCAGCCATCAAATGCAAAAGCCACGTGTAGCTAATGGCTACCAAATTGGATAGTGCAGGCTTATGATCTGCCAGGTGCTGTTCTAAGTGCTTTAAATGTACAGATTCATTTAATCCTCACAACAATCCTACAAGGTAAATACTACCATTATTCTCATTTTATAGACAAGGAACTGAAACAAAGAGCAGAGACCCAAAATCTCATGCTGGTAGGTAACAGAGGGGAAATTCAAACCTTGGCCATCTGGCTACAACTTCTATGCTATTTATTAAGAGCCTATTTATTGGGTCTCTGACAGCCACAGAGCTGCATATCTAAATAAATTCTTCCATGTGCTCCTCAGAACAACTCTAGAGAATAAGTACTAATAACCAAGCTTTATACACTGATGCATCATTAACAGAGATATTTTGAGTAGAGATAGCATGGCTTCACAGAGAATACCTGGTGGAAGACAGTAAGGGTAACCAGTCCACAGGTCCTACTCTCAAGGACCATGTAGCCTAGTAAAAAAATTAGAAAACCACTACAAAAATTAGTACACTACAGGGTATAAATGGACTAGAAAAGAGGTACAAAGTGCTGTAGAGACTCAGAGGGAAAACTTTTACCCATTAAGAGAACAGGCAAGGCCTTCATGGAAAAGGTTAACATTTAGGAAGGGCTCAAATAGAAGCCTAGGACAAAATCCTCCAAGACCAAGGCAAGGAGGTGAAAGGAGTTCTACAGGGTGCTGAAGGAAAGGCTAAATACTTCTAAAATGGCTGGAGTTTAGAGTACATATAGGGAAAAGACATATCAGATGCGGGGCTACAATTATCCAAGGACCACAACATGGAAAACCTCAAATTCTGCACAGTTTGAGGAGACTTGAACCTCAGGTAAAAATCACTGTACCAATGCTAGGCAGGATGCAACAAAAGAGATTAGATAGGACAGGCTGGTGAGGATGCTAAAATAATCTAGGCAAGCAACTGCAATGGTCACAGCCAACTGTAACATAGGAGGTGAGTAGGAGTCTCCTGTAACACAGGAGAAGAGGCTTTCTGGGTGCAGAATCCTTAAGGTCTGGGGTCTAAAGTTGAGCCAAAGAGAATAGTTTAAACCCATATGATAGTTAGTCATAGTTTTTATTCCCCTTTTCTTCCAGCCTAAACTTTCTGCTATATCTGTGCTTCTCATATCAAGATTTATATTATATTACTATCTACTGGCCTTAGAGCTAGCTCTTATTTCAAATTCAACAACTCCTTCCCTATCAAGCAAGGAGTTAGTTGTTAGCAGAAAATAGCAAAGGGCATTATCTTTCAACTTAGACAGAATAACTTGATACCTCCAAGTTCTTCAACCCAAAGACAGAGGAATCTGAGTCAGATTTCCAGCCCAGCTGAATAATACTCTATAAGGGCTTAACAAGCATATTTTATACCTAAAATACTGGCCTTCTGCTTGACGGTCTTAATGTTTTAAAGGAAAAAGTTAAAAACAATTTCCCTACTGTCTACTTCCCCTTGCATTTATTTATTATTTTCCATGTTTAATTAAAAAACACTTCTACTTTAAACAAATATTTCCCTTTTTTCCCTTTAATTACCTGACAAACAGTAGTAGAGCTGCATAAATTTTGCCTGAGGTTAAAGCTGGAGGAGAGCCTAATCACCAGCTTGAGACATTGTTCTGGCCAAGTAAAGCAGAACACATTTATCCCATGTGTTTGAACAATACTTAGGCACTTCCGTTAAGACCTCCTTCTACCCAGTGTTGATTCTGATTACCCACTTTTCTGATTTGTGTGGGAAATATGGGTGTTCTTCACACCACCACTACAGGATGAAGGAAATGTACCTCAGTGCAGCAGAGGTCAGGTGTGCACACAGCCTTCCACAGAGAACACAAACACAAATGTCAGCCCTACTCCGTTACATGTCAAATGTGGGCAGCCGTCCCTTGATTCATAATTGATATCATTCTAGACAAACCTTCATGGTTTTCTGCTGCTTTCCATAAAGAAGGTGGTCAAAGAACAGTGATGAGAGCAGGCAGAGAAGCCAAGGGGCGGGGGGGCGGGGAAATAAGCAAAACAGAAGCCAAAAGTAAGTACAGTTGACCCATGAACAGGATTGTCGGAACTATGTGGGTCCACTTCTTCAGAGGCTTTTTTTTTTTTTTACAGTACAGTAAATGTATTTTCTCCACTGCAGAATTTTCTTATTAACATTTTCTTATTTCTATAGGGGCACGTGGGTGGCTCAGTCTGTTAAGTGTCTGCCTTTGGCACAGGTGGTGATCCTAATGTCCTAGGATCGAGTCCCACATCGGACTCCTTGCCGATGGGAAGTCTGCTTTTCCCTCTGCCTGCTGTTCCTCCGCTTATGCTCTCTCTTTCTGACAAATAAATTTTAAAATCTTAAAAAAAAAGAAAACATTTTATTTTTTCTACCTTATTTTACTATAAGAATACACTATATAACACATATTATATGCAAAATATGTGTTAATCAACTATATGGTATTGGTAAGGTTTCCAGTTAACAATATGTGATTACTAGTTAAATTTTTTGGAAATTAAGAATTACATGTGGATTTTTGACTGTGCGAGGGATCTGGGCCCCTAATCCCCATGTTGTTCAAAGGGTCAACTGAATTAAGTTAAGAAAAATGGGATGGGGCGCCTGGGTGACTCAGTCAGTTAAGCGGCTGCTTTTGGCTCAGGTCATGATCTCAGGGTCCTGGTATCAAGTCCTGCATCAGGTTCCCTGCTCAGTGGGGAGTTTGCTTCTCCCTCTCCCTCTGCTTCTGCCTGCTGCTCCCCCAGCTTGAACTCTCTCTTTCTGTTTCAGATAAATAAAATCTTTACCAAAAAAAGACAAAAAGAAAAAAAAGAAAAACTGGGATTAATGGCACTTACATAAAGCAATGAATATCAAAGCTAAATAGATACACACACATACACATACACACACAATTACCTGTGTGTTTTCTTAAGAGGCCCCACTCCAAATTCTCAGGCTCAAGTATGTAGTCTTACGTGTGGTCTAGAGATGCTCAAAGCACTTTTCTTATCCTACAATTCAATCTAGTAATAAAAGTATGGTGCTCTGGAAGACTGAATTCAGGGCAGCTGGGAAGTCTCACTGAAATCAAATGACCTCATCTGCCAACCATCCAGGACTCCCCAAAGTTTGGAAGTGCTCTGTGTCACTGGTGATCTCTCCAGCAACTGACAAGGGAAGTGGAGAGGGTGGGGAGGCAGCTACCTTTCCATTTAGGGAAATCTTCCTGCATTGTGGCCACTTTTCCAACAAAAAACACACAGGCGAAAGACCTGATCCCCACTAGGACATCTACCTTTGACACAAGTAGTTGGAAAGGATCTCAGGTAACCCCAACCATCTACTCAGGTAACCACTTATATACACACCAAACAGATCTGTACACAAGGAATAAGAGGTCCTAGAGTCTCTGGCTACCTGAAGCATTAATGCCCAGCCCTCTCTGGAGGCAAATGGCAGCCATTTGAGGACAAGTTTGAAAAAAATCTAAAGGCAATGATGATGATGATGGTAATGATGACAATTAAAGACAATAACAAACAAACAAAAAAAGACAATAACAGCAGTAGCCATATCTTACAGTGCTAAGGATGTCTGGAAGATATAAGGCTTTAGAGTCAGAAAGATCCTAAATCAAATTCAAACCTTCTGTACAACTCATTTAAACTTTGAGTTCCCATTTCTTTACCCAAAAAATAAGAAAAATGAAGAGTATAAACCCAGAAAAGCTGTTGAATAAATTTAGCAGTCCTGATGAAAACACCTGGCACACAGACGTGTTTCACAAATATTCATTCATTACCTTCCATTTTTTTTTTAAAGATTTTATTTATTTATTTGTCAGAGAGAGAGAGCACAGGCAGAGTGGCAGGCAGAGACAGAGAGAGAAGCAGGGTCCCTGCCGAGCAAGGAGCCCGATGTGGGACTCAATCCCAGGGCGCTGGGATCATGACCTGAGCCGAAGGCAGCCGCTTAACCAACTGAGCCACCCAGGCGTCCCGCATTACCTTCCATTTAGAGTACAGTTCATTGTGACTTAAATCAGAGAACTGGCTCACCAGCAGGAGACCCAGGATTTACAGCTTTTGCTCCTGCTTATAGTCAATCAACAAGCATTTAACAGATTGCTAACTTGTGTACCAGGCACTGTTTTGGGCATTTGAAATTTATCTACTTTAATTTCTACCTTTATGGAATCTGATTTACTCTTACATTTTAGGGTCAGGGATTTCAAGTAATATTTCCTCAAAAAAAGAAACCAGTACTGAGTAATAGTTTGTTTTGTCTCACTGTTTCAATGCCAGCATGATTCATATTTATTATTTGTGCTATTTGTTTGATGCCAACAACCTAAATGTCACAGAAAGGCAAGATTAGGGAGAAAGCTGAAGAAGGAGCATAAATAATACAAAGTGCAATCAAGAGCAGAGCTAAAGAGTCTACAACTATAAAACAAAAGACATTTTAAGATCACAAAGGAAGGAAGGCAAAGGAAAGCCAATATGGAAATTCAAAGAGAACACCAAAACAGGAGCCTGTGATGAGCAGCATGAGCTTGGGTACATCTGGAGACGATACTTAAACCACAGGGGAGAAGATCGTGGTTCATAATAAGTGTTCAAAAGTAATGGTCATTATTATGGCATTACTGTGACTTTACCTCTCTGGGCCTCAATTTTCTCACTCAGTCTTCAGGGAAGTCACACTAGATCTGCAATTTTTTTAGGGAGCGGTCTACAACTTTAAGGGAGGGGAGTTTCAATTTTTTAAACTCATTATAAGAAACAAGGCATGTTTTTGTTTTTTTTTAAAGGTTAGGAAGTACCTGGCTACAGGATATTGCAGATTCCTTCCATTTCTGACCTCTTAGTATGACAATATTTCTGGATTCATTTGACCTCAGAGCTTTGGTAAGAGAAAAACAAAATTTCTTAATCACTTCTTGCCAGCAGAAAACCAAATTTAAATATTCTAACAAAAAGAAGTACATGAAAAGAGGGTCCTTGTATGGATCAATGGGAAAGAGATGTGCCATGAATTAAGAAGTGAGATTTACTCAACACTCTGTGCCTGTTGCTTTAAAAAAAAAAAAAAATTTTGCAAGCCATGTGTACAACAAATCCCCAAGGAAAAAAGCAAATAATTAGAGATAGTTGTTAGATTTCATAATCAGTACATGATATGATATGATACCTCCATTTCTACCTAAAAAACAAAAATACTAGTTAGAAATATTTGTCAGGTTTGTTTTTTTTTTTAAAGATTTTATTTATTTATTTGAGAGAGAGGCAGTGAGAGAGCATGAGCGAGGAGGTCAGAGGGAGAAGCAGACTCCCTGTGGAGCTGGGAGCCTGATACGAGACTCGATCCCGGGTCTCCGGGATCATGACCTGAGCCGAAGGCAGTCGTCCAACCAACTGAGCCACCCAGGCGTCCCTATTTGTCAGTTTTTAAAAAACTCTGCCATGATGCCCTATTAGAAAAGAGTCTAGAAATGTCACCAACTATAAATCGAACCATCAATGAGAGTTACATTAGTCCAAAGCAATATCCACAGAAACTCTTTATGTTGCAAACCAGTGAGTTTTTATACCAGCAATTCTGCAAATATCATCTAATTTCCACAACTTCTTGAGATATGTATTTTTTAACTTTTTTTTTTAAAGATTGTATTTATTTGACAGGCAGAGATCACAAGTAGGCAGAGAGGCAGGCAGAGAGAGAGGAAGGGAAGCAGGCTCCCTGCCGGGCAGAGAGCCGGGTGCGGGGCTTGATCCCAGGACCCTGAGACCATGGCAGAGGCTTTAACCCACTGAACCACCCAGGTGCCCCAAGATATGTATTTTTTAAACCCTCAAATGGCAATAATAAGTGCTAGAGAAGTTAAAAGCATTGCCCAAGGTCATATTGCTAGGAAGCAGTTGAGCCAACATTCGTTCATTCACTCATTTTAAGATTTCATTTTTAAATAATCTCTATAACACAATGTGGGGTTCAAACTCACAACCTTGAGAGCAGTGGCCACACACTCTAATGACTGAGCCAACCAAGTATCCCAGAACCAATTTAAATGATCAGTTTATTTGGCTCCACACTCCTGCTTCTTAACTATGCCTCTATTCTCATTAAAAGCCACCCAAGAAATGGCACTTTCCAAGTGAGAAGCTTAACTTTCAGAGCATGACCTATCTGTTCCATACTGATGATGTCTGCACATTAGGCTCAATGAGGTCACTAATAATGTGGTCCTACAGAAATTTTTCTCACAAACACAAATTATACATACAACTAATCTTTTCTGAAGTTGACAAAGCAACTACTCACATTAAAGTAAAAATGGGTCCAAGTATATAAAGGGTAAAGAGATGAAAACACTAAAGCCTGCAGTGGGATGGTACCCAGCTGATGAATATAAAAACCAAACTGCAGTGGGCAAACCCCAGACCAGAGCAATAAGCAAAAAAGAACTCAAGTAGGAAATATGATGATACAATGAGTCATAAACAACAACAGGATCTGTAAGCCTCAGAAATGTCAAGTTTACTTTTACACTGTAGATCCCATTGTTCTTGGTGGGGGAAAAGGGGAGTTGGCAGTCACTACATATATTTGTTTGCCTTCATAATAACACATTTTATGTAGCAAAGAGGAAAAAATTCCTTTAATTTCTGATGCAAGGCAATGATCCAAAAGCTATTGGCTTCTTGACTGAGAATTACCTCTCTTTTGTATAGACTGTGCATGAATACAACGCTTGTATACCCTGACAGTATATTTTAGCTATCTCCACACGTGTAGAGCCAACAAATAGCAAGGGGTTATAGTGAATCAAACTAAACCATACAAGTTGCAAGGAGTTTTGGGAAACAGGAGTATGACTAAGAAGACCCTCCAAATTTCAAGGCAAGGGGTTATTGCCAACTCTACAACAGGTTACAGAATAAACCCCAGGCCAGTCTTTTAACCTATCTTTTTCTGTTTCCATTATCTCTAAAATGGGAATAATATAAGAGTACAAATTGTAAAGTGTTATCACTACATTAAATAAAGCATGCTTTGAAACTCCAAGATACATAAAAGAGAATCAAAAACTAAAGTCACCTACATGTGTTCTAATATGTTTATATGTGTATTCGATGCACACATGGTCTCATAATTGAAAATCAACATACATCACTGAAGCTATTAACTGTATTACTCTTTCACTCACTAGCCATTTACATCCTTCATGGACGAATGGAAATGAGAGAATAAATAGAAAATGTATCTACATATACATGCCCTATATTTCAAGAAAATTTCTGTAACTTTTCAAACAACTGCACACTAAGAAATGAGGTGGGTATTTGACCAAAATAAACAACAAATATAACTCTTCCAAATGTGAGTCTTTATTATAAAAAGCCTAAAAACAGTAGGATTTCCCAACTTTGATTTATGAATCCTTTACTCCAAGGAGCAGGGCCCTGAGATATTTAGACTACACTGGGAGATTCCTCAGGTATGTGTAAACATACAAACGCAGAGGTGGTGGAGTTTAAGTGTTATTTTCACACCTAGCCCCCCACATAAACTTAAAAAAGTAAGAAGTATAAAAATGTACTAAGGGGACGCCTGGGTGGCTCAGTTGGTTAAGCAACTGCCTTCGGCTCAGGTCATGATCCCAGCGTCCTGGGATGGAGTCCCGCATCATCGGGCTCTTTGCTCCGCAGGGAGCCTGCTTCTCCCTCTGCCTCTGCCTGCCACTCTGTCTGCCTGTGCTCGCTTGCTCTCTCTCCCTTTCTCTCTGACAAATAAATAGATAAAATCTTTAAAAAAAATGTACTAAGTTCTCAGACATGTATTTTCAACTTAAATCATTATAATTTTCTCCCAACCTTCTTTCCAGTTCTTAGAAGAGTATCTGTGGTGGCCAAAGTAAACCCAGGAAAATGCCCTGGGAAGTTACACTTCATAGATACAAACTAAAGGACAAATTAAGAATATAATTTGCAAATACCAACTTCCACAAAGTAATATACAGCATCTAACCATTCCTTTAATAGTCACAGTCCATTTAAAGTTCAGGCCAACTTTCTATTTAAATGATAATAATAGTAATTATCAAGTGTTATGCCTCCCTCTACTATGTAAGGCTCCAGGCTAGCTTTTAAATTCTAATATTATCTCATTTCATCCTCACAAAATTCATAAAATAGGTCTAAGTATAACTTTTTAAGAGGAGAAACTAAGACACCAAAGTTAAGAAACTTGCCATAGACCAGTTTTCTAAACCCCAATGAGTCTAGATACAAAAATTCAAGCTTTAAACTCTCAATGGTATTTAACGCAGGACTAGTTATAGCAATATATAGAGAACTAGGTAGACATAAATTTTAAGGAAAAAATTTTAAAAGAGAAATATGTAGAGGATGACAATCCATTAAGAACTTACTGGGAAACTGCCTGAAGCTTATTTGAAGGCTGATTTCTTGAATCAAGGAACATTTTAAAAATACTAAAGTTGTTGTCATTTACCCAAACATGTCAGATGTGATAAAACAAATGCACATCAATATTTTTTTTAAATACTGTTTGACAGGTAAGTAAAAAAGGATTGATGTGGTGTTGGATAAGCGGAAATATACAGCTGAAACTGACTAATTCTATTTCAGAAATTAATATATTCAACTATACGAAATATTACAAACAAATCCAACATTCCAACATCATTACTATTCAGTAGATTTAAATATATGTATTTTAAGCCAAGAAAAATTATATAAGTTCTGAATTTTTAAAAAGCTATGAATTTAACTTAGTATTATTTAGGGTGTGTTCCTTTTCAAATTACTGTAACTGGTTAAGTGGTTTCAAGAATTTAGAAATGGTTTTGTCTCACAGATTTAAGACTTTCTACACACAACAATTGAAATCTTATTAGCCCTCTCCTCCAAATTATCAAATGGATTGTCTTCATATTAGGAAATTGAGCTAAATTTCCAGAAGAGGACCAGCTTAATTGTTTGTGTTATGTTGTTTTATTTACAAGAATCATTACATTAAACAGTTTGTTAAGAAGTAAACTCATATTTTTTTACTAAATTCTGGTCGGTCATTTCCCTAGCCAACAAACTCTTTTTCCAAAAGAACAAGTAGAAAAGCTTGTATGTCAAACATCATATACCAAACAGATCAATGATGGCTTATCACAATTACAAGTGACATTTTTATCTTAAGGAAAACAAATTTAAAATCCACTCAGAAATTTAAAATCTACTTGATTTCGGCAAATACAACATTTGGTATGTAGAAATTGTTTTTTAAACAGGTAGACTATAATCTGAGAAATCTCTGACTAACCAGATAGATGAACTTTGAAGGAAGAGAAAGCTCAGCAAGTAACCTCAAACTGCCCAAAACAAACCTTCACTGACTTCCCCTACAGGTCTTTTCTCCTCTCAATGGAGGTGCTTTTGAAATTTCATCCAAATCCCTAATAGCTCCTATCAAATTATATTAGAATTGTGACCTTATGATAAGATGCCTACAGACAATTCTAATTAATCTTAGTTTGTAAAATGGATTAATGAACGCATTTTGTAGCTCTTCAGATAGATTACACATATGGGCATTAATCACTAGTGAGCATCTAAGAATAATTCCTGGAAAATCTACAAAGATACCCAACGGTTGAGATTGGTAAGAAACTTCTGACAAAGCCCTTTCAGAATCAGTCTCTGACTTATCTTTGAGAAGATAATGTATCAAACAATAAGGGAAAATATATTATTTATTGTCCCTTTTCCCCTGAAGTGGGTAATTGAAAAGAGTAGTTTTTTAGAGTGGTCACTTTAAGACACAGTGCACAAAAATTATGTCTAATGGTAAAATTTAAAACTCAGAGCTTACAGAAATTCAAAGATCCTGTCTGTTGCTTTGGACACAGCTTGCTTGCATTCTTTCCTAAGGCCACATGTGTGAGGCTCTTTCAAGTAAAAACTACTACAAGAAGATAAAGGGGGAAAAAGGACTTTCCTGTCCTCAGTCACCTCCTGGTCCCCTTGTGCTTGAACTGTTATCTCCACGATAAGTGAAGGTGCTCCAAGGTGCTTTCAAAGTCTTCAGGCTCTGGTAGGAGTGATAACTGAGAGGCCTGCAGGCACTGCAAACCAATGCTGTCACTTCTAGTCAACTGCTCGGCCCAGCTAATGCCATGCCTGTCATGACAAGCACCAGCCATCTTAAGGCACCACACCTCTACCTCGACAAAACATACCTTTGAAAAGGTATGAGCCATGGAGGGAATCTGTTTCAGGGGTTGCCAAGGGAAGCCAGCCTTGTATCTAACAGCAGAGACACAGTGAAAGAGCCCAAAGGCACAGATACAAGGAGGGCCACTAGCCCTAAGTGCAAATAATTGTTGCAATTCCTGTGCACGGACAGGGGGAAAAATGACATGTTAAGACACCATTTGACCAGGCTAAAGGGGGTTTAGTTGTCAGCCTAAACCTGCCATCTGGTGTTAAGATACAGCAGATCATCACACCCAGATGTGTTCCTTCAAACAAATCACATCTTTTTTTTTTTTTCATTCTCCCTTTTCTTCTTTCTATAAAGAGAGAGGGGCGCCTGCCAAAGATACAAATCAGCTAAAGTTTAAACTAAAAACTCTTGTTAATTTACTCAGCCAAATGAGTAGGTGTGTCATTTCATGCACCCACAACGCAAAAGCAACCACTTTTTAGAAATGGTATCTAGAGATGCTGAGCAGAAAATCATTTGTTTACTACTCACTGACCCAAGTTATGGCTATCCTTAGTCATCAAAAAGCAATTTCATCCGAAAAGTGAAATTTGTTTCAGTGAAGTAGAATTCTGAAATCCTGGTCTTCCTCTTCATTTCTGACTCAGTATCTCATTCCACAATTGGGGTGGGGAAGAGTTACACTGTGCTATCATTTGCACCTCATTACACTTGGGCTGGAGCTTTGAGAAAGCTGATATTCCCTCTAAATTTTTACAGATGCTTCTAGTTTACCAGTTCATGACTGCACTACTAGAAAAGACTTCCTGCCTCTAAACTGCTTGCTGGCATGTATGCTGAATTTCAAAATCCCTGAAAAAAGTAAACCTTTGTGGTGTTCTCTTAACTTTCTTGCTGGGGACGAGGGGGAGGGTCACCAAAACCACACCAAGCAAAAACTTTTTCTTCTATAAAGTGAGACTCAATCTCTCAGAATCATTCCCTCCTAACTATGGACTGTTCATCCTGATTTGGAAACCTCCCACAAAAAATGTTCATTAACAGAAAGTTATTTGTGGAGGGTGCTCGTCATCATAAATCATGATTAAGACACAGTCGGTTGTGGAAATAACACCATCACAGGCAGCCTTTCACCTGAGCTTATGTGTTTCCCTTTATTTTATCCGTATCATTTGAAAAACACTTTGGGACCAAGAAAAGGGACACTTTCTAAACTATCACCCCTCTTTTGTTTAATGGCTCCAGGGTTTTTCAGAGTTCAGGGCAGGTGACACTGGCCTGTTCTTAATCTTTACTGCTTTAGCAATGTTAAGGCTGATGACGAGGGACACAAATCCCCTGATGGAACTGAATGCATTCCAAGCTCCCCGACCCACTCAAAGCCGTAATCCCCTGCAGCTGGATCTTACTTACCACCATGCACAGCTAATACATTTTTTAAAAGCTAGTCACTGGTGACAAATGTAAACTGGACAGAGCAGCAGCTCCCCCTTCTCCCTGCCTCACTCCCCCACCCCTCAATCTTCCCCCATAACCCAGAGACTTGCTGTTTCTGTGATGAATAGGACCTGCCTTTTAGAACCACCAAGCCCATGCCATATAGCTCTGCTCTAAGTGACTGGAAGGTTTTAAAAGCATCTTCAGCTGTCAGACTATAACAAAAACAACAAAAAAGTCATCCTTAACACAAACATTTCACAACTGAGAAAACCCTATAAGTTGAGATTATCACTGCCATACTGAGCTCACTATTTATTTCACTATCACACACAGGCAGACTGTTCTGGGACATAGGCCGTGCGACTGCCTGAAGCTGGCTGCCATATTCTCAGGCATAATAAAATAAATGCAAAAAAAAAAAAGGAAACTTGAGGATCTTCCGTGATACATTGTTTTATACCCTTGCACTTTTTTCTTTGGGAGAAAACTAGACAGAAATACAGTAAACAAGTAGTCTTTTATGATGGGCAAGTATGTTTTCACCATGGATTTTGATCATCCACCTGGAAAAACCGAGTCACCCAACTAGATGATAGCTTTGTGAAATCTCTAAACATTAGGGCAACAAAACTATGAAAACCACAACTTAGAGACAGATGACAAGATCAATGAATGGATATCTAAATTAGGAAAAAAATGGTGTCAAATGGTATCAAAATGCCATACAGTACAGATGACAAATTTTGACAAAGGAACAAGCTATCCGCTTTACCTGGGTAGAGAAAGCAAGGGTTAATCTTGTGGGTTTTGGGGGTTTATTCTAGTTCCCAGATAACCAGTAATAAGTGCTATGATTTAAGTGATATTACCAATTAGACTTGGCGATGGCTACCACAACACTGACTACAACGCTTAAATTGCATTAGGTTTAATTACTGCAAAATTACATCTGGAAAGGGAAGCATAATTTTATAATCACCCTCAGCATTCTAGCTTGAGCTCAGTCCCTGCATGATACATACTCGCCCTAGTAATTGAGGCCCTGAAAGCACCACAGTTAATAATGTGTAACTAGCAAGAACACAAGGAAAAGCGACAAGCAGGACTCCAAGAATTAAATTCACATCTGATTATGTGACCTCTCGGTGTCCTCCTGGTACTGCTGAGAGCAGGTACTCCAAAAGTAGCCTGGCGACCAGCCTCAGCAGGACCCAAGAAACAGGAATTTGGCTGGGACTGGGGTGGGAGGTAGGACAAGACACTGTACCAATGGGGAAGGAATTAGGACAACGTGCTTGAAAGAGTCCAGCTCTGATTTTCCTACTTGTCACCCACTGTCACATTCCCAGAATCCAGAGAACTCAGTCAACACATGAGTAATTCAATCAAATGGGAAAAATACAAACTCTGTTGTTCACGGTGACTCTAGTGCCTTGGGACTAAACTTAAATGTAGGGTGTGTGCAAGTAAGGGGAATTTGTGAGTTCTGAGGAGAGAACAAGGAAATAAGGTTTAGAGATTACTACATGCACACATGTGTAAAAAAATATTTTGTAGTATATGTCAGGAAAAGTGTGAAAAACATATAGGTGGCTGTACTTTTTTAAGACCAAGAATACAGAAATAACAAAAAAAAAAAGGAAAGAAAATGGGCCTCTGTGATTCATAAATTTCAGTTATGATTAATGGCAACACACACTTAGTCTAAATTCATATTATATATCCATTCATCCAAAAAACACTTATTAAGGCGTGCTGTATTGTTCATATAGTAATCAAAGATGGCAGCGCTTTACAGCATTACCTTAAATATCTATTATAAATTGCAAGTAGTATTTCTACTTCATAATACAAAATGAGCTGAGGTCTAATTTCCCATGTCTATAATAATACGTACATGCTATAAAGTTGTCAAAAAAACCTACACAAAAGGTAAAAAGTTAAGCTTAGGGAAAAAAACTGAATCATAACCAGATCTCACTGCATGTTACTTAAAATGTGATAATAATGGAGCCTACTAAATTAATCAAACCTTTTAATAGTAAAATATACTATAAGTGTGTCCAACAAAAAAAATCACAGATAAAAGTCTGTAATTAATCCAATGAGAAATGTTAGATTTGATAAGAAAACCACAATAAATGGTATTTCTCTGAACTTCCAGGAACCCTGTCATAACAGAAAAATCCAACTGAAAATGCTTGGTTTTGAGTAAGCACAAATCCTTGCAAGGAAACACATATAAAATGAATACTGTCTCTTTAAGTTGAAGGACCTACTATAGTTAGGTAGTATGAAGCCAAGAAAAAGTTCTGAAGTTTAACTCTCAGGAGCAAACATTTTCTACTTGTGAAGTAAACTCTGTTGAAAGACAGCAGACTACGGTCCCACCAGTAAAAACAGGAAAGTTTTCAGCCAGTGACAGCTCTGCCTACAGAGAAAAAAAAAAGTGTCATAGACTCACTTTATTAAACCATATGCTCATTGCCCTGTGAAGAAAGCAGGGTCACTAATTAGTTCATTCTGTGAAAGAAGCCCTTCCTGATCCCGTTGACTTTTGTCCCCCTGGTTAGCTCCAGCTATTTCTGTCATGCAACTTGAAAATCACTGGAGGGAGGAAGATCGCCATAACAACCGCTGAAATGATCTTGTGGAATGTGTCTAGTGGCACTGGAATAACCTGAATATGTGCTCCAGATGTGTCGGCTGTCAGGAAAAAAGTAAACACATCTGATGGACAGCGTATGACTAGATGGCCTCGAAGCGACTCCAGAGGCTCGGAGAGGGGGAGGGGCCGCATATATGAACCGAGGGGTGGCGGGTGGGGCGGGCAGAGAAGGGGGCGAGCCCACAGCCCTTGCGAGGCCCTTCAGGACCCGGAGCCTGGGGCCCCCCCGCGAGAACTGAGTGCGACTGTTCCGCCCGCGTCCCTCCCCTGAGTGGCCTCTGTGGGACTGCAGCGGCCCCTGCGAATTTCCGTCTGGCACGGACTTGTGAGCATTTGGGAGCAAAGTAAAACATGAATGCTGAGAGGAAGGGGAAAAAGAGAGGGAGCGGGTTCAAAATGCTTTCTGTCTTAAATATTAATGGCAACATATTTTTAAAGCATTCTGTCTTCGGGGGAAGGCTGCCTCCAGGCCCCTTACTCTCCGTCTACCAAATGAATGGTTGTGCCTTTTTGCCCTATATGCAATACTCTAAAGCACTCTTTTTATTAGGTGACTGAGTGATTACATTCCTGATCTGAAAATGTTGTCTTTTTTTTGATGCTGGTATTGTTCCATAGACTTTCACAAGTTGGATAAGTGGGTTGGTTCTCTAACCCAAAATATTTTTAAAAAATATTTTCCTAATGAAATACACAGAAAGGACTAGAAAACATGATATAGGCCAAAACACATTTTCACCTTAGGTCCTATTCTCAGGGGTGTTTGCAGAGGGAAGGATGTAGCTCTATGCCCAGTGCTTATGTTCACAAACAAAACAGCAATTATACAAACATCTAGCACACAGTAGGTACTTGTTGAGTATCTGCTAAATCAAACTAGTTTTTCAAGTAAAAGATTCTTCGGTTCTACATATAAACAGCAGCAGAGATTACTTAAAAAAATAAGTAACCAAGTTTAAAAATACTTAAGAAAAATAAATGGGAAGTTTATTTCCCCAGGGGAATAAAACTGCCTCCCTAAAGAAAATAGGAAACACGGTATCCACTATAGTACACAAACCACCTACTTGTGCATGAATCTACCACATTTTAATGCCTACTCCTACTCCAACATTTGTAGAATGAACTTAAGTTTTCCAGAATGTTTTTTAAAAATTCACTAAAGTCTTATCATAAATGTTTGCATCTATGAAAAGGCTTAAAAGGTTTGTGCAGAAATTTAGAATTGATGTCAAAAGTTTTTCAAACATATTCCAGATTTCTTTCAGAAATTGCACAATTATATTTCAATTAAATGTCTACTAGTTTCAGTAGTTTTCTAAACAAAGAATGAAACTGTAGTGGAGGGTATTTATTTCTATAAAATACATCATTAAAATATAAAATTGCTTATTTAAAATCTTTAAAATTGCCTATGCTTAACATTCATTAAACTCAATAAATTCTATCACCTGTGCTGAGGGCGCCATTCACCTGGCACTTTCTCTCATTCAAGGATATTGCCAATTTATGAATCCCCTTTCAATTTCTAAGTATCTAAGTACATTTTCCTCCTTCGATAAAACTCATTTAGTGACTCAGATTCTGAAAGTAGATCACCAAAGGGAAAAAGAAAACTATGAGAAATTATTTGAGAGCAGAAAATGGAACAAATCTTCAGCTCACTCTCAACTCTGTAATTCACACATTTAACCTGGCAGAAGACGACCCTAAGGATGCTTAAAGGCTGAAGGACTCAAAATTTGAAAAAAATAGGTGCAAGAACAACAAGAGTGAATGGCACTGCTTCTGCCTTCTAGAAATTGGATTCCACTGGCAGTGGGCTGAATGAAGCCAATAACAGATTCATGGCTGTGGAAAATGTTTCATAGTCCTCTAAACGAAAACGTCGGTATTTCCTTGTAACAGAAACTGTACTTCTTGACAAGCTAGACAACCTAAAATAATCACTGCCAAGGTGCAATTTCTAAAATTTGTTGGCAACCTATAAAAAAGAAGTAATTTTGGTATTTGCAATTATTTGCAAAGCATACTTTATTATTATTCCAGTCTAAAATAGCCCCCCACCAAATTAAAAGACTTCAAAATGGGCTGACAGATTTCCAAATAAAAAGCTTAATATTTAAGCTTTTATGAGCCAAAATCATAAATGTGCACATTTGTAAAATAAAGTGCCAAATGTCCAAAAGATGGATGAGTTTCAATGACCATTTTCATTCGCCTTAACCTTAGTATTCAACCAACAGGCAGAAAGTTCATGTATACTCAAAAAATTGGAATGTATTTATATTCATTCATGTAATGTTTTTCATCCAACTAAAATTCCTTAACACTGAACTTGTAGTTAACTTTTATAAGAAGGCAAATAAAGCATTCGATCTTTCCTCAAATTCAGAGTAATGGTTTTTCAGTGAGGTGGGGTGTGTGTGTGTGTGTGTGTGTGTGTTTCTTAAGAGCATCAAAAGGTTGGAATGGGATGAAACCTGGAGTTAATGTAGGAAGTACTGAAGTTCCAGAAGTTATATGATACCCATATGAACAGATTTAGTGGCTGAACTCCACACAATTAAGTCCATGGCTGAAATCAAACTTCGTACATACATTCTGTCCCGAATTCACTTCATGTTCATGTTCGGAACCCAGTCAAGTGCTCATGGGTTTCTCAAACCACCAGCTTCTCCTAGCTTCATACATACTCTTGTTAATGCTTTTCTATTTCATCCCACTGAGCAAATCATGGTAATACACAAAACATGCTTATAACAAGACTACCAGATTAGCAGACCCATGAAGCAAGATCTAGGAAACTTTGCAAAGTTATTCTTTGCAACAATTCTTTTGCCATTCTATATAGCATTACAGACCAGCACATAACTACTAGCAAGTTAAGGAAGGCCAGGAAAGTTGACTACTCAAGCAAAAAAAAACAAACCAAATCAAAATAAAATCAAACACGTAAGAGGGCAACCAACAAGCCAATCTATTAGAATTCCAGCTGGCTACAAGTGAAACATTGCAATGCAGTTTTCTGGCTATAGGAGTTCTGAACTAGCCACATCACAAGCTTCATTCATGTAGCACTATTTCTTGAGCAGAAACCAGAGAAGATGACAGGAATAAATGAAACCAAACTCCAAATTTTAAAATTTCCTGATTTTCTGTTGAGGGGAACATGGATTCTTGAGAAAAGCATTTGAAAGGATGTGAAAGAGAACTCTTTAGTTTTAAAACAACAAAACTCTTCAAGAGAAAAATATGAAGCTATTACATGTCCTTAAATGCCAACAGAATAAGAGAAGAAAATCCAGAAATTCGGTGATGCCATCAGTCATGTGTCGGACTATTAAGGGAAAAGAAGCCATCAAGAAGCACAGAATTCCAGAGAAAAGTGGCAATCTGTAAAATGGAACACAAAGAACACAGTGTGTTCTGCCCAACTGTAGAAACTTAAAAGATTCCTTATCAAGAACAAATAGCTAGAACATTTGACCTGCTTATTATACCATCAACTTATGTAAGACTTTTGAAAACCATTCACCCCTCTCATGGCCCAACTATAAAACAAGTGAGTCAGTGAATCCTAACCCAAGTTTACAACAGAATATTCTTTCAAGGAGTCTGTGAAATCCTCAAGACAAAATGTAACAATGCACATTCATTTTAAATATATTTTTCACATAGCATTTTGATGGTTGAAGGGAAGATAAGACGACTTGTAAAAAAAACTTGAAAAATCCCTGAATCCATATTCCCTGTTATTATAAACAAGGAATCAGTCTTATAAAAAGTTCAGTGATTCACCCCATATCATAGCTATGTATCTAGAGAATTAGAGCAAAAACCCTCCTTGCAGTGATATCCTCCCACAAATCCATCCTCCTCTTATCACAACCAACCTCACTTTTACTCCCAAATGACAACTGATGTGAATTCCCCAGATGATGAATTCTTCTTAGAAGCCCCACCTAAAGATGAGAGACAACATTAACAAAGAAATCCAAAGAATATTCTCCTGGACAATTTCAACCTCCTGTCCCTATATGCATTTTACTATAATTGTTAAGATATAAATGTCCATTTTGAGTTTGAACTCCCCTCTTATTTAATTTCTTGGAACAGGTGCTCCCAAGCAATTAAACGCCAAGAGGGAAGAGAAAAAAACTGGACTAAGAAGGCAGAGATACAGGGTCATTAGCCCCAGAGAAGTAATAGTTGACTATATTCTTTTATTGTTCCCTTATCCATAGCTTACTGAGGGAAAAAGCAATTTTTTCTGTTTTTCAATGTTTTGTCCTTGCAGGCCCATCACAAGCCCCTAACTATAGAGAATTGTTCACTATTTGGCTGCTTGCCATAAGGAATCATTACTACTACACATGGGCCAATGTCCCCAGCCCAGAAAGAGGATCACTTCAAATGGACTGACAAGTGCCAAAGTTAGACCTTCAAAAAAAGATGAGGGCTAAAACCCTGCTTAAAACCTTCAACAGAGTCCCATTTCACTTAGAATAATGACTAAGGGCCTTACCATGGCCTGTAAGCCCCTTTTCTCCGTGGCTCTACCTTTCCACACTAGCTATAATAGCCTTCTGTCCACGCTTCCAATGTCCCAAACTCCCTCTGATATCAGGGCACTGGTCTTTTTGCAACTCAAAACCCTTCAACTTAACCTCAATAATAATAATAATAATAATCCAACAAAAAAACCAAAACCAGAAACAAAACCTCCAACCCTAATTTCTCTTCACCCATCAGATCTTAGCTCAAAGGACTCCTTGGAAAAATCTGCCCTTACTCCACATTTGGTGTCCATTTCTTTGTATCTTGGGGTTCTGAGAAATACTCCATTTGGAAAAGCAGGGAGGGATTCCAAGGCTCAAAAAAAAGTTTAACTGTCATGGGCCAATTTCAAAAGTCCCCTAAAGCAAAATAATTCTGATATTTAGTATTTTAACTTCCACTCTTGAGTTAAACCATATTAATAAAGGATTCAGTGTTATAAATTTGTAGATTCCCAAGTCTGCTTGTTAGGGCAAATGTTCATTTATTTCAAACACTCCAAAAATAGATCAATACTTTTATAAACTATGGCCACTGTATTCCTTCTTTCTTCATGTTGGTTGTAATAAGTGGCAGCTGCAGAAGGACAAAAAATATACAAGGTTTAGAACAAAACTAAAGTCAGACTGCTACTTACCAACTGCCTGATCTTAGGCCAAGTCCACACTGTCCTCTCTCGCCCCACCCCCACCCCCGTTTTCTTTTTATGAGAAGAGGAACACAATACTTATTTTTTTCCCCAAAGATTTTATTCATTTATTTGACAGAGAGAGAGAGAGCAAGAGTGCAAGTGTGCAAAGAGGGGGGAGGGTCAGGGAGAGAGAGAAGCAAGCTCCCCACTGAGCAGGGAGCCAGAGGCAGAAATGGATCCCAGGACCCTGGGATCATGACCTCAGCCAAAGGCAGATTTTTAACCAACTGAGCCACCCAGGCGCCCCATAGTGATACGTTCTTTAGAAGATTCAAAGGACATATATCGGAAAGCCAACGTTTATATTTCTAATATGTACCACATTTACCATTTTATAATTTTGCCTGATTATCTAAATAATAGTCTCTCTATCCATATGTAAACACCATTAAGAGTAAAGGAGTAAAACTCCTATTTCCTTATCAATGACTCCTTAGAGCCCAGTACAGTATCTGTCATTCATTCATATATATATATATATATATACATATATATAGAGAGAGAGAGAGCACTTAGCAAAGACTTTTTATATTAATGAATAAAAAGATACTACAATATGGAATGGATGACCCCATTCCCTTTTGTTGGCTTTGATTTCCTTTTTTAAGTGAAAAGTTAGTTCTACAATGGGGTAATATATCTTAGGCATTCTCACCTGTGAATGGTTCGTTAATATTCTTTCATAAAAGTCAATGTTCACTGGGACAAAGTCATGTATACCCACAAGTACTTAAGAAAAGTCTACTCAATAGGTGGTAATGGCTTCATTCACTGGTTATCACAAATTCTATATCACTGTTGAAAAGGAGAACGGCATACAAAGTGTGTGCAACAATCAGCACTGTCCTTCTATACAAATGGAGACACAGTTCATACAAATGAAATGTTCACAGCAACAACTTCATATAATAACAATAGCAAATGTTGCGTACCTTTTCTTTGTAGCATTAAAAATTGTTTAAAATTTCAATCAACAACTGATTGATTTTTCTGTGTCAAGCATGTTTTTAAGTTCTTTACATTAGTAACATTCAATCCTCACCACCACAAACCCATGAAGTATGTCCCATTATTATCCTTATTTTATAGAGGTAGAACGAGCCCGCACTGCCTTTGTGCTTATAAAAACTTTTCACTTAACATCTAGTCAGCAAAAAACTAGTATGTGCAAGGCACAGTTCTGATATATTTTAAATGTGAGATTTAAGTCTCTTGCCAAGAAACACGGATTTAAGTCAGAAGAGGTCTTAAAAGAACTCTTGTCTAAAGTTGTATTGTTTTTTCCCAGTCTTACCAGTTTTGAGACTTACTCTAATAGGATAAAGCTTTTAACTGCAGGGAGCCTTTAGTAAAAGGCAGCACCCATCTCACCTAGTTAAGAATCCTGGCACTAGAAATCCATTTCACCCCACTTAGCAGCAAGCTGGAGTACATAATTATTTTCATCTGGTTATAACACAGGGTGGTGAGTTTAATCTCTAAAACCCTACAGGGATTGGTTTTAACAGTTTTAGAAATTGCCTCTAATGCTATGAATGTGCTGCACAGCAAGATGGTCCTGCTAATGGTTCCCAGACTAGGATTTGGGGGGACCAAAGGAATGGCTCCCACCTTTCCATAATTTCCTTTCCATTCTGGGTGGGGTCTGTGGTTACTCAAGGTATCCTCATGGCCCCGCTTTCAAAAACAATTAGTTCTGATCTGGACAAAGGAATAAAGGTTTTTTTTTTTTAAGTTGTAGTCAACGATTACTATTCATGTAGTCAAATGAAACCATATATAAAGTGGACCATCAGTGACATAGTCTTGAGAGCACTAAGGTGTATATGCAGATGAAATAGATTCCCAAACAATAACGTGGCCATGAACATGACATATCTCTAGTTTACCTTGATTTTTTAAAACTTTTGCTAAACCATTCCTTCCAGGAAAAAAAAAAATCTAGAAAACCAATTCAAGAATATAATTTAATATCTCCCTTACTATATTTTTTAAGTTGAACCCTACAACCATCAACCCTAATTTCTCCCAGGTCCTCACAATCAGGAATGAAAAGAGGACATGTTGCTAATCAACTTTTAAAGTGAAACTGCTACAAAGACTAGAACTAACAAATCACATTAAGTAAAAATGAGGATTTTCTTCAGTTTTTGGTAGAAGACCCAACCCTGATACATACATGCAAATTAAACTTCCCTGTTTATTCAGAAATGACCCTTGGGCTATTCATAGTATTTCAAGTGAAAGCAAGCCACTTATATTAATGATGACAACTACATGTCTAAAAGTTAGTCAACTTATACACCTGGTTCAACATATGCTAGAATACTTTGGCTTTGCCAAAAGAAAATTTATCATACTATAAAATCCATCCTACACAATGGGGATTACATAGGTAAATTCTAAGTGAAGTCTGTGTAAGGCACAGAGATAGAAAAGTAACAAAATATTTTCAAATTTTTCCTTTCTTTTCACATTCTTGACCCAGAGCAAGTATCTCAAGATAAAACTGCAACACCATGAAACATAGTCTTTAAAAACCATATCCCACCAGACTGCAAAGTCCTTAGGGAATTATCTCCATCTCCAAAGGCAATACCTGGCATAAACAAGATCCTCAAATAATATCTATAAAATGAGGGGTGCCTCGGTGGCTCAGTGGGTTAAAGCCTCTGCCTTCGGCTCAAGTCATGATCTCAGGGTCCTGGGATCAAGCCCCACGTCTGGCTCTCTGCTCAGGGGAGAACCTGCTTCCCTTTCTCTCTCTCTGCTTGCCTCTCTGCCTACTTGTGATCTCTGTCAAATAAATAAAATCTTAAAAAAAATTTATAAAGTGAAATAAATGAAACTTTAGAATTAGTCTTTAAAATACTTCCAAACATACTGTCACAGTGATCTGAGGCACACAAGACAGGGATGCTTATGCCACTTGAAAGATGAGGAACCAGAACATCAGAGCCACAATCAGCCTGATCTTAGGGCTCTCAAGATACTGTTTTCCACTACCATCGCACTCTGCCCCATCATTTAAAAAGCTCAGAGCACCCATTCTTTGGCTTTTGTTCTGCTTTCTATATTTTATGAACTGTGGTGTAAAAACACCAAAAATGGAGGACAACCAGATGCCAAAGTCTAACAAGATCCACTACTGTCCTTTGCAGCTATGAAAGTCCGATAGCTTAGGCTACCAGATGTTTACATCTACTTCTATAAGGCATATTAACACTGTACTATTCTGTACACAAATTTTGATTTCCCATTTATTTTTAAGATTTTATTTATTTATTTGACAGAGAGAGAGATCACAAGTAGGCACAGAGGCAGGCAGAGAGGGGGGGAAAAAGCAGGCTACCTGCTGAGCAGAGAGCCCGATGATGCGGGGCTCAATCCCAGGACCCTGAGACCATAACCTGAGCCGAAGGCAGAGGCTTAACCCACTTAGTCACCCAGGCACCCCATGTTTCTTTGGAGGTTTTTCATGCACAGATCTCTACTGACAGCTTTAAGTCTAGATAGACTTGGATGGGAAAAAACTGAAGCAAAGAAATTCAAGTTCTTACCACCCACTTTCCAGGTTCTGTAAATTTCTCTATAAAAACTGATCTCAACAGAACATATCACACTAAACCTCTATGAATTACAGGATGAAAAATTCAGTATATTTTCAGATTCCCCAATTCAGACTTCAAATTGGACACGATCTTCACCTGGTAGCTTACTGTTACTCTTAGGTAAAATCAGCTGCTGATTCAACATTTAGGGAATTATTGTGTACCAGGCTTATGCAAGGTTTGGTGACTCAAACATGAATAAACATGACTCATGACCTTGGCCAATCTTAATGATGGCTAAGACTGATTCAAAGAAATTTAAAAAGGCAAAGCATGGTCTTTGTGTGCCACAAGCATGTTTGCTGCATTTAATATCTTAAGAAATACACATGAAAAAAAACTACTAATTTTGTTGGTCATGAGGGAAGCTAATAAGTTAGCTCGCACATAGGTCCTTCCTTGTGTTTTAAAGGCCTAATACAGGGGCGTCTGGAGGTTCAGCCTGGTAAGCATCTGCCTTCAACTCAGGTCATGATCTCAGGGTCCTGGGATGGAGCCCTGCGTCTAGCTTCCCTGCTCAGCAAGGAGTCTGCTGCTTCGCTTCCATATGCCCCTCTCTCTACTCATGCTCTAATAAATAAAATCTTTAAAAATATATATATGTCTAATGCATAAAAATCATTAAGTTATACAGTTTCTAATATAGTATCTTAAGTCTTTAATAACTGTGGATAATTTTCTTAGATAATAAAAGATGTTAGAAACTTAAGAATTCTTAAAATCAAGCAATAATTCCTCAGTAGTTTGTGTCTTGATACATCTGAAAGCAATCTTACTGCTTTCAACACTGCTGAGCCAATCATAACTTGCACTAGTTGCTAAGGATCCTGCACTTTTTAATGCTATTTCTACTATGCTGTATATCAATATGGTAAGAATTACATACTATCACTTTTTCTTACATGCTTTCCTTCTATTTGGTACTAAACTACAACCCCAAATACTACTTAGCTTTGAAAGTTATTCCAGAATAGATAAATGCCCTATATCAAAAAAACATTTAACTATGGTTCATTTGATGGCTTACTTTATGAAGGGATTAGATTTGATTCACTCAGATCTGCAGTCAGAAAGGAATACCAGGTGAGTCTATTTAAAGATTATTTTTTTAAGCAATCTCTACACCAATGTGGGACTCGAACTCACAACCCCGAGATCAAGAGTCACTTGCTCCACAGACTAAGCCAGCCAGGTGCACCCCAGGGACCCCCCCAGGTGTGTCAATTTAAAGCACACTGTGCACTCTTCAGTTCTGGCAACAGCCACTTAATTCCTTGATCAATGCCATCACTATATACCTTTCAGGCAGCTAATCCTCTGGCCTATGATTCTCTCCCAAAAGTAGAAGTACATTGGCTTTCAGGCAAAAATACAAAGGCTGATTAAAAGAAGACCGTCTCATGCCTACTGCTAAGAAAAATATTGCTGATATAAATTTGAATTGAAAAGGATCACGAAACGGGACCGAACAAATGTGGTACATGTACCTACAAATAGTAATCCCTGCGAGCACACACGCCCTCACCAACCCTGTGACAGTCATCAGCAACGGCTAACTTCTTCTCAGTGACCCAAGACATAATCTCAGAATCCTTCTCAAGTAGCCATTACCAATCTATCGATATTGCGGGAGGGTTAAAACCTGTTTTCCATTCTTCACTTTGTCTGCTCTTCCGATAAGGAGCTCTGAAGAAGTCCCAAAGAAGTTACAAAGATCAAACAGCTAGTCAGTGACAGAATCTAGGTTAGGAAAAAAACCAGACCTTATACCACAGTGCCTTTCTGGAATGTTTATCATACCCATCCTAACTGATACTAATTCCTTGGTTCCTTTGTGTTCTGATCATCTCATTTTGGCAGCCACATATGCTCCTCTCCCTTTTACTTTTAGAAAATTCAGCATCCCTGGCATAAAAGGGGAAAAAGGCTGTCATTTCATATCCATGAAGCCCATAGATGACCTGGCATCTCCCCTTTAAGCCATGCTAACATTAGCTAACATTCAAAAGTTCATTCTACAGCTCGACCTTTGTTTCTGCTCAGAAGTATTCACCCTATGACACAAAGTGTTTTATGTTTTGATGTTATGATGTTTATGTTATGATGGCAAAATATTGCAGTGTCCAAACATGCAGATTTGTGACAATTACTATGTAGTTTTGTTCCTAAGGCTCAAGGAACTTAAACAGTAAGACATACTAAAGTAAAAAAAGAATTGCCAGGCTGAATGACTGGGAAAAACCGGTACTCCTGTGCTCACTGCCAGCCACAAAAACCATATATAATCATGTTCATGAATCTGATACCAAAAAAGCATTTCGATCACATTTAATTCAGCAATTCTATTATAAAATGAGACTAAGAATGCTCTTCACAGAACGGTTACCATATAAATGTATATTCTCAAATTGGACAATTTCTAACTTTAAATAGTATTATATTTTTTTAAATGGCTTTTTGGGTTGAAATAATCCCACTGGTCCCACCACTACGACCATAACTAAGGTAATTAATACTTTTGTTGCTCTTCAGATTCTTCATTTGAACACTATAGTTCTCTACTTCACTATTAGTGATGACCTAATATGCACTCTTCTAGACAAATAACAGAGGCCATATAAATTAGCATCAAAGTACCACAGAGTCCTTTCTGTGAGCAGCACATAAGGAAATCTGAATGACAACCAACATTTTAAAGTTTTTATTTCTCCTCCAAGTTTATAAATGAGGAAATTGAGGCTTCCAGAAATTCTGTCCCTGTCAAACTTCCCATAGCACAGTTGGGATTCAAACTCAGGCCTTTCTGACTCACATGCTTTCTATCCCTGTGCTACCTATGCTGCTTCCTACTACACTATAAATATTTAGAACATTTGCAACATTTGTGGTAAGGCAATCAGAACCATAACTAATTATTTCTCAAAATGCAGACATCTGGCTAAACAGTATGTCCACAATCAAATGATCATATCATCAAAGGCTAATCAAAACCAGGTCATGAGGTGTATGTGTCTGTCATTTAAGATAACAATGGAACCCATATGATCCTTGACTGGCTTTACCATACTGTGGTATTTACTATGACTTGTTATAAAGTTAAACATACAAAGTTTGAAAATGTTTAAAATATGGATACATAAAATGTGTCAAAAAATAAAACCTCAAAGTAAAAGATTAATCAATGAAGATAAGCATGCATGATGAGCACCTATTGCAAAAGATGTATTTCCCTAGACTATGTCTGTAAAACGTTATTTTACATACATATTTTCTGGAGTTTCACGGGCTTTTTTTGTTTGTTTTTTACCTTACATTAACTATTTTAACATCATCACCTGCATTATGTTTTTGAATACCTTGGAAATTGCTGGTCTGATAAACTAGTAAGAGAATTTTCACTTAGAAACAGTTTTTCTCACTGGCATCACAGTTTTGAAAATAATTCATGTAGATATGATTTTTCTGTTCCTATGATAAGGGAAAATAAACTAAATGGGTATTCAGCACTTGCATTAGACAGACACCATGCTAGGTATTTTCTATTTTCACATGTTGTCTCAAATTACTTCAATATCAGTACTATTATGCTTATGTCATAAAAGAACAGTGGCTCAAAAGTTATAAAGATGCCAAGGGGACTAGACAGCGGGGTGGACAGGGACTTACCACTATCAGGTATAGGGTTTCTTTTGGAGTGATGAAAATGTTCTAAAATTAAACAGTGGTGATGGTTGCACAATCTGATTATTAATGATGATTAAAAACTACTGATGATTAAAAACCACTGATTATACACTTTAAAATAGTGAATGTAATGGTATGTGAACTATATCTCAATTAAAATAAGTTACACGGTCATGGTAAATGTTAACATTTGAGAATCTAGGTATATGGGAATACATTACTATTTTCCAACTTTTCTGTAAGCCAGAAATTGTTACAAAAAACAAAATTTGGGGGAGGGGGGTGTGTGCCTGGATGGCTCAATTGGTTTTAAGCATCCAGCTCTTGATTTCAGCCCAGGTCATGATCTCAGGGAGCCCACATGGGGCTCCGTGCTCAGTGGGGAGTCTGCTGAAGATTTTCTCTCTCCCCTCTCCTCCTGCCCATCCGCCTGCTCTCTAAAATAAATTTTTTAAAAAGTTTTTTTAATGCACAGTAATGTGAATATAGTTAACACTACTGACATCTACACTTAAAATGGTCAAGAGGGTAAATTTTATGTATGTTTCACCACAAGTATAAATAAATAGGTAAAGGATTTCACACAAGATTCTGCTTTAGTTAACAGAGTTACCAGTATTCAAATACAGGCCTTTTCAACTCCAAAACCAATATTCTGTTACAACACCAAAAAAAAGTTGCTTTATTATTGTTTGCCCAATGATTGTATTGAGATGTTACTTACGGCCACTCTAAAGCTATACAGTAATACAGACTTAAGGTGATTTTTTATAAATGAAAACTACTACCAACTAAATAGGTTTTGTTAAATATGTCTGAACTTTTTTTTTTTTTTAAAGATTTTTATTTTATTTATTTGACAGACAGCAATCACAAGTAGGCAGAGAGGCAGAGAGAGAGAGGAGGAGGAAGTAGGCTCTCTGCTGAGCAGAGAGCCCAATGCGGGGCTCGATCCCAGGACCCTGGGATCATGACCTGAGCTGAAGGCAGAGGATTTAACCCACTGAGCCACCCAGGCATCCCTGAACTTTTTTTTTTTAATGATTTTATTTATTTATTTGACAGAGAAAGAGAGAGCATGAGCAGGGGAAGAAGCAAGCAGAAGGAAAGGGAGAAGGATGTTCCCGTACAAGCAGGGACCCCAATGTGGAGCTGGATCCCAGAACCCTGGGATCATGACCTGAGCTGAAGCTTTAACTTACTGAGCCATCCAGGTGCCCCTATGCCTGAACTTCTCAAAGGTTGACATATGATGATGAATGTGTGTGGAAGTAGAAGAGTAAGCTTGGATACTATACTATCAACCAAACAGGGCTTTATGTTAGAAATTTTTTCAACTGAAACCTCAGAACTGATTAGAAAGCAGTGAGTAGGGGCACCTGGGTGGTTCAGTGGGTTAAGCCTCTGCTTTCATCCCAGGTCATGATCTCAGGGTTGTAGGATTGAGCCCCACATCAGGCTCTCTGCTCAGCAGGGAGCCTGCTTCCCCACCTCTCTGCCTATTTGTGATCTCTGTCAAATAAATAAATAAAATCTTTTTTTTTTTTTTTAAAGAAAGCAGTGAGTAGGTAAAACTTTTTATTAAATTGTTTTTATTTATGCTGAAGGAGTTTTTTTGCGTTTTTGTTGTTGTTTGTTTTTAAAATCCTGGGGCACCTAGGTGGCTCAGTCAGTTAAAGTATCAGACTTGATTTTGGCTCAGCTCTGGGTTGTGGGATCGAGCCCCATGTCAGGCTCCATGCTCAGCAGAGTCTGCCTGAGATTCTCTCTCTTCCTATGCCCCTCCTACCCCTCGCACTCTAGCTCTCTTTTGCTCTCTAAAATCTTTAAAAAATAAACAAAATCCTTTAATATTTTAGAAATTTCTTACAAAAAAATTTTTTTAATTACAAAAAAATCAGAGAAGCGAGTTTCAACTTATAATGTGCTAATTTGCCAAAAACTGATACACAATATCAGGGGCATTTGCAGTAAATGGGTATATCTGGGTTTGACTTGGGGGCCCATGACTAAATATTAGTGTACCAAGTGTATGATGTATACAATACCCTTACAAATCACATTTGCTCAAGAACATTAAGAAGTGGAATTTGAGGTTCCACTTGTTTAGTTGCAATAAAGTATATACTTTAAACAAACAGAAACAGGCAAAGGCAAATATATATTATATTTATATATATATATATATATATACACACACACACACACACATAAAGTAGCAGATCAACCACGCATAAAGCTAGCATGAAGGATAAAAGACAAAAGGAGTAAAATCAACTATAGCTACAATAATGGAGTAAGGGATACACAAAGTAAAAAGATATAAAATATGACAAAAACATAAAAGGTGACAGTGGTTAAAAATGTAATGCTTTTAGAATGCAGTCAAATTGGGGCACCTGGGTGGCTCAGTTGGTTAAGCGGATGCCTTCGGCTCGGGTCATGATTACAAGGTGCTGGGATCGAGCTCCGCATCGGGCTCCCTGCTTAGCAGAGAGCCTGCTTCTCTCTCTCCCTCTGCCTGCTGCTCTGCTTACTTGTGCTCTCTAGCTCTCTGTCAAATAAATAGAATGCGGTCAAATGTAACTGCCTATTAACTTAAAATAACTGCTCTATAAATACTACTTTTTATATATGTGAACCTCACAGTAACCATAAACCAAAAATCTGTAATAGGTACACAAAAAAAAATAAAGAAAACTAGTATAACACTAAAGTCATCAAACCACAACAGAAAACAGCAGAAGAAAAAAGGAACAGAGAAGAATTATATCAGAAAACAGTGAACAAAATGCCAATAAGTATATACTTATCAACAACTACTTTAAATACAAACGTCTAAAATTCTCCAATCAAAAGACATAGGGTAGCTAAGTGCTTAAAATACAAAAAGAACAACAAAAACAGGACCCATCCATATTTGCCTAAAAGAGACTCGCTTCAGACCTAAATACACATACAAACTGAAAGTGAAGGGACCAAAAAAGATATTTCATGCAAATGGAAACAAAAGAAATAGGGAGTAGTGATACTTATATTAGACAAAAAAGACTCTAAAACAAAGACAGTTAACAAAAGACAAAGAAAAAAAAAGGCAAAGAAAGGCATTACCAATGATAAGGAGTTCAATCAAACAAAAAGGATGTAACACTGATAAATATTATGCACCCAACACAGGAGCACCTAACTGTATAAAACAAATATTTATAGGCATAAAGGAAGAAACCAACAGCAATACAATAATGCAAGACTTTGATACCATACTATATCAATGAATAAGATCATTTACACCGAAAAGCAACATAAGGAAACACTGACCTTATAGAATTCATTAGACCAGATGGAATCATAGATATTTACAGACTATTCTATCCAAAAACAGAACTCATATTCTTTTCAAGTGCACACAGAACATTCTCTTGAACAGATCACATGTTCGGCCACAAAACAAGTTTCAATAAATTTAAGAAGAATGAAATCATATCAAGCATTTTTTTTTTCTGACCACAATGGTATAAAACTAGAAATCAATTACAAGAAAGTTGGGGGGGGGGACACATGGAGGCCAAACAACATGCTACTAAACAACTAATGGATCAACAAAGAAATCATAGGGTAAATAAAAAAACACATTAAGACGAAAAAGAGAACACAACATTCTAAAATCTATGGCACACAACAAAGGCGGTTCTAAGAGTAAAATTCATAACAATACAGGCCTACCTCAGGAAATAAGAAAAATCTCAAATAAAAAAACCTAACTTTACAACCAAAGGAACTAGAAAAAGAAGAATAGACATAGTTCTAAATTGGTAAAAGGAAGGAAATAATAAAGATCACAATGAAAATAAATGAAATAGAGACCAAAAACAGAAGCAAAAACCAAAGCACAATAAAAAATGTCAATTGAACTAAGAGCTGGTTCTTTGAAAAGATAAACAAAATTGACAGACTTTTAACCAGATTCATCTAAAAAAAGAGAGAGGGTTAAAATAGATAAAATCAAAAAATGAAAGACACGTTACAAGTAAAACACCATAGAAATACAATGGGTCATTAGAGACTACTATAAACAATTACATGCCAAAAAATTGGACAACCTAGAAGAAATGGATAAATTCCTAGAAACACAAAATCTACTGAATCATTAAGAAATAAAAATCTGAATAGAGTGCTTACGAGTAATGAGAATCAATCAAATGAAAAACCTCCCAACAGACAAAAGTCCAGGACCACACAGCTTCACTTGTGAATTCTACCAAACATTCAAGTAAGATGTAATATCTAACATCTTCTAACTATTCCAAAAAGTTGAAGAGAAGACAACACTGCCAAACTCATTTTATGAGGCCAGCATTACACTGATACCAAAACCAGACAAGGACAGCATAAATAAAATTACATTGCCGATATCCCTGCTGCACATAATTGGAAAAATCCACAAGATATTAGCAAACCAAATTCAACAATACATTAAAAGGATCATATACCATGATCAAGTGGGATTTACTCCAGAGATACAAGATGGTTCAACATCCACAAATAAATCAATGTAATATACCACATTAATACAACAAAGGACAAAAATAATATGATCTTCTCAAAACATGAATCTGTGGATTGGGTAAAAACCACACCCCAAACATTTGAGAAAAATCAACACTCATTTACAGTTAAAAACTCTCAACAAAATAGGTATAGAGAAACACACCTCAACATAATAAAGGTCACGCATGACAAATCCACAGCTAAAATCAAACTTTAAGAGTGAAAGGCTGAAAACTTTTCCTCAAAGATGAGGAAAAAAACAAGGGTACCTAAGTCACCACTCTTATTCACCACAGTACTGGCAGTCCTAGCTATAGAAATTAGGCAAGAAAAAGAAATAAAAGGCATCCAAACTGGAAAAGAAGAAACAAAACTGTCTCTATTTACAGATGGCATGATACTATATATAGAACACCCTAAGGACTCTGCCAAAAAACTGTTAGACCTAATAAATGAATTCAGTAAAAGTCCAAGTAAAATTAATATCCAGAAACCTGTTACATTTCTATAGACTAATAACAAGCTATCAGAAAAAAATTTTTTTTAAGATTTTATTTTTTTGACAGAGAGCACAAGCATGGGGAGCAGGAGAGGGAGAAGCCGGCTCCCCACTGAGCAGGGAACCCAACATAGGGCTCTGTCCCAGGTCCCTGGGTTCATGACCTGAACCAAAAGTAGATGCTTAGCTGAGCCACCCAGGCGCCCCAGAAAGAAAAATTAAGAAAATCTCATTCAAGAAGGAAAGGAAGTTAAAGAAAAAAGAAAATTCCACCAGCAACTACATTAGAAAGAATAAAATACCTAGAAATAAATCTAACCAAGGAGGTAAAACACCTATACTCAGAAAACTGTAAGTCTCTGACCAAAGAAACTGAAGACACAAATAAATGGAGGGATATACCATGATCATGGAATAAAAGAATACTGTTAAAATGTCCATACTACCCAATCCACAGATTCAATGCAATCCCTGTGAAAATAGCAAACTTGAGCAAATCCTAAAATTCATATGAAACCATGGAAGATTTCAAATAGCCAAAGCAATCTTGAGAAAGAACTAAGCTGGATGTATCATGCTCTCTGACTTCAAACTATACTACAAAGCTATAGTAATCCAAACAGTATAGTGTTGGCACAAAAACAGACACACAAATCAAAAGAACAGAAAAAAGAGTCCAGAAATAAACCCACACATATATGATCAATTAATCTACAACAACAAAGAAGGAAAGAATATACAATGGAGAAAAGACAGTTTCTTTAATAAGTGGTGCTGGGAAAACTGGATGGCTACATACAGAAGAATGAAACTGTATCCCTACCCTATACCATATGCAAAAAATAAACTCAAAATGAATTTTAGACTTAAATATAAGACCTGAAACTGTAAAACTCCTAAAAGAAAACATAGGCTGAGGGCGCCTGGGTTGCTCAATGAGTTAAGTATCTGCCTTTGGCTCAGGTCATGACCCCAGGGTCCTGGGATAGAACCCCACAACAGGCTCCCTGCTGAGGAGCCTCTTCTCCTTCTCCCTCTGCCTCTGCCACTCTCCGGCTTATGCTCTCTGGCTCTCTCTCACTCTCTCTGGCAAATAAATAAATAAATAAAATCTAAAAAAACAAAAAAACCACAGGCTATAACCTCCTTGACATAGGTCTCAGCTGTATTTTTTTGGAACAGACTCCACAAACAAGGGCAACAAAAGTAAAAATAAACAAATGGAATTTCATCAAACTAAAAAACTTCTGCACAGTGAAGGAAACTATCAACAAAATGAAAAGGTAACCCACTGAACAGAAGGATATATTTACAAACCATATATCTGACAAGGGGCTAATGTGCAAAATATATACAGAACACCTCCAACTCAATATCCAAAAAGCAAATAATCTGGTTAAAAATGGGAAGAAATCTGAAACATTTTTCCCAGTAAGACACCGAAAGCCAATGGACACACGAAAAGATGCTCAATGTCACTACTCATCAGGAAAATGCAAACCAAAACCACAATGAGATATCATTTCATACCCGTCAGAATGGCTATAATGAAACAAAAACAAGAAATACAGAATGTTGGTGAGGGAGTGGAGAAAAGGGAACACCTATTCACTGCCAGTGGAAATGCAAACTGGTACAGCCACAACGGAAAACTGTACAGATGATCCCCAAAGAATTACAAATAGGACTACCATAGGATCCAGCAATTCCACTTAAGGTATGTATCTGATGAAAAACAAAACACTAACTTGAAAAGATATCTGCACCTTTATATTTACCTCAGCATTATTTACAATAGTTAAGATAAAGGAGCAGCCTAGATGTCTATCAACAGATTTCTTAAAATGTGGAAAGATGTATGTGCTATGTTTAGTGCTGTGAAGTGTGTAAACCTGGTGATTCACAGACATGTACCCCTGGGGATAAAAATACATTATATGTTTATAAAAAATTTGAAAATTAAAAAAAATAAAATTAAAAAAATGTGGAAAGATGAAAAAAAAGTGGAAAGATGTAGTATATATACACAATGAAATATTAGTTAGTCATAAAAAAAGAATTCAATCTTGCCTTGAGGGTATTATGCTTAAATGAAGTAAGTCAGAGAAAGACAAATACTATATGATTTTATTCACTTATGGAATCTAAAAAACAAATGGAAAAAAAACCCTCAAAGATACAGAGAAAAGACTGATGGCTACCAGGGGAGAGGGGCTTTGGGGAGTAGGCAATATGGGTGAAGGGGACTTAGAGATACAAACTTTCAGTTGTAAAGTAAGTCACTCATGGGAAAATAATATATAGCATGGGGAATATAGACAATAATACTGTATTAATTTTGTATGGTGACAGATGGTAAATGGACTTATTTATATACATTATGAAACGATCACTACAATATCAAATCACTATGCTATGTACCTGAAACTAATGTAATATTGTATGTCAAGTGTACTTCAATGAAAGGTTTTGATCCTTTAAAAAAAATTTTTTAAATGAAAGTGGGAATTTGGGGAAGAAAAGAGTCATTTTTACCAATATTTTTCAGTTTTTCTATCAATAACTATCGAATGATTCCCAGGAGAGGCATTATTAACATTTGGGGCGGAACAACTCATCATTGTGTGTGAATTATTCTGCAATCAGAACTGAGGCATCCTTGGCCCACTAAATAGCAGGAGGCATCCCAATCTCATTTGTGAAGAACAAAAATGACTCCCAAGATTTCCAAACACCCTGTGGAGGTGGCAGAAACCCCAGGTTCGGAACCCAGACAAGCCTTAACATCTTCCACTCTTTATTACTTCACAGGCAACAGATGAGTGGGAAGGTGTTCCTATCAGTCCAGTTGTGGGCCAACCTTCTCTCCTACTGCCAGGACCTTTTTAAATTACCATTTCTCTTATGTGGCCTATCAACTACAGATTCAGATTTCTGTCATCAGTTATTTTTTTTTTAAGATTTTATTTATTTATTTGACAAAGAGAAAGAGCACAAGCAGCAGAGAGGCAAGCAGAGAAGGAGGGGGAAGCAGGCTCTCTGCTGAGCAGAGAGCCCAATGTGGGGCTTGATCCCAGGACCCTGGGATCATGACCGGAGCCGAAGGCAGACGTTTAACCGACTGAGCCACCCAGGCGCCCCTGTCATCTGTTATTCTTAAAGCCAAATATACCAGCACTAATTTGACTGACACCAGAAAACCTATAAGAGGAATGAACATTTTAAAAATGGAAAGACACTGGAGCACCGGGGTGGCTCAGTCAGTTAAGTGGCTGCCTTCAGCTCAAGTCATGATCCCAGCATCCTGGGATGGAGCCCTGCATCAGGCTCCCTGCTCAGTGGAGAGCCTGCTTCTCCCTCTCCCTCTGCCTGCTGCTCTGTCTAGTTGTGCTCTCTATCTCTCTGTCAAATAAATAAATAAATCTTTTTTTAAAAATGGAAAGATACTTTCATTATTAAACACATGGCGTTTACAGCCAGTCTTCCAAAGGTAAATAGCTTAGGCCATCTAATTTTTTAATGTGACAGGTCATGATACACTGATTAGGAAAAAAACCCTGGGAATTCAGTTTTCAAAACAGAGATATTATACCAAGAATCAAAGTCTCACATTTCAGAACACAAAACATTCAAGTAAATGCCTTCGCACACCTAAGTTACCATATAAAAGAAAAAACCCAGTTTATAAAAACTAATATACTATCAAAATAGATAAAGTAAGTTTGAAAGAATACTGAGTTTTACTTTTAAGTATAATGAAAGAAGGAAAGGAAGGAAACATTAAAGCAAGGAATATTTTCACTTACTACAAGAAAAAAAATCTAGCATTTTCAGTGTTAAATTTTAAAGAATTATCCAATAACAAAAGTGCACAATCCTTTCACTATTTCTTTAAGCAAAGCCAGAAAAACTTATTAGTAAGAAAAGTCACTGTATTTCTCACTTTAAAAAATATCTGCCAAAAATCCTTTGGTATATTCTTTCCCAAGTTCTGACTAGAATCCCTCTAAGTCCGCAGAACTAGATCACCGTGGAACACAACACAATGCTAAATACCACAATCTATCACCAGCATTAACTGCTCTGAGTCCTAAGACTTTAATTGCGACAAGGCTGCGGCTCAGAGACTGAAGACTGGTGAAGTCCTCTTTCAGCAGGCATGGACAAGGACCACATACTTTCATACATGCTGGTGCACAGAAGAACTGTTTGCT
Organism: Mellivora capensis; assembly: GCA_004024625.1. Lineage (NCBI taxonomy): Eukaryota > Metazoa > Chordata > Mammalia > Carnivora > Mustelidae > Mellivora > Mellivora capensis. The sequence continues at coordinate 133,543 of PISX010000367.1, forward strand.
GCTCTAGTCACAAGCATGTCTGAGACAGGACTGTTAAGTTACTCTCTGAAAATTCTACTAGATGCATTTTCATAGAATCTGCCCCCATGTTATTTTAAAACAATCCATGAAGATTAAATGACCACAGCACCCAGAAGCTCTGGCACAAGCTACAATCTTCTGACAAACTTTGGGTAAAAGAAATCCTGTAAAATTGTGCTACCACAACACTAGACCATCAATTTCCAATTCATAGATGAAGTATCTCAGTCAAAACGGTTAGTATTAATGTGCAAGTGCTGGTAAACACATGAGCCTTGAAGAATTCCTGAAATCTTTCCTCCCAAGGTATTCTACAAAATACGAAGTGGAGGCTATATTTTTAAATGGTAATATCTGTTTACAATATCAAGCTGCTACATGGTTGAAAACTCGATTTCTACAGCAGGTCCTGAAGATAAAACTAAATGTTAAACCGTATGCTGCGGTAGGTCTACTTTCCAATTACTAGAAGTAAGCATACAAGAGATATAATTAGTTATGACACTAGGACAGGCATACATGTTTCAACACACACGCAGCTCAGAAGAAAGTTTTTGGCATTATATGACAGAGGACTTAAACCAAAGACTCAAAGAAAGGTTATGCAGTGTGTGTGTGTGTGGTTTTATTTTTTAATTTAAAACTTGCCACAAATTATTTCTTTTAAGTTATAGCATATTTTGATTTGTTTAAACATCTCTTTAAAGATTTTTCAAGGGGGAAAAAAAAATGTTCCTGAGGCTTTCATTGTGCCTACATTATAAATTAAGGAAGATGACTTTTAAAAGTTCATTGGTAAAAAAGAATCACCTTCCAAAAGAAAAGGCTGCATGTTGACCAACATTTAAAAAATATGATCATTCTAGTCATGGGTATCTCAATCAGGGATAAAACTAAATTCTAAAAACAGAATATACAAGGCAATGTAATCTGACAATCAAAAGTTTGTCTGAGATATACCACCAAGATACCCCAAAACCATAATCTCTAAACAAAGCTTTAAAAATTAAAACATTGTTATGAGGGTTTTCCTCACAGGGGAGTTCTCAACACAGGAGAAATTTTTTTCTTTTTATTTTATCTATATGAGATCCTGAATGTTAACTAACCCTATTGTGGTAACCAAACCACAATATATATAAATCAAACCATCAGACTGTACACCTTAAACTTACACAGTGATGTATATCAATTATTCCTCAATCACACTGGAAAAAACTAAAACATGAAACAACTGAATAAATCCAACATCTACTTAGGATTATTTATTCCTTGATAAACACAGAAAAATGAAAAGATCACAATAATATACCTGATAACCTACAGAGCAAAATGTGTGGTAGACATATCAACAGTTAATTACAATAAAGTGTGATTAAGCTCAGATGAGGGGCAAATTCAGGAAACTGGAAAGATTATATATATGCATAAAAAATTGAAATTCCATAAGATCCTACCATGTTTAATCTCAAAGGACTGTAACAAGAAATATTCTAAAGTATCATTTTCTAAGGAAAGATCTCAGTGTAGGCATGGATTTAAAGACTTTATTAAAATAAAACCTGTGGCGCCTGGGTGGCTCACTGGATTAAGCATCTGACTCTTGATTTTGGCTCAGAAGTGCTCTGCACTCAATGGGGAGTCTGCTTGAGATTCTCCCTCTGCTCTTCCCCATGCTTGCATGCATGCTCTCTCTCAAATAAATAGTTTAAAAAAAATAAAACCTATGATGCAGTAACTAACTTGTAAAAACACAACAAAATTCAATTTCTTACGGTATTCTGAGAAATACCCAATATCAGTTAAGTGGTACCTTTTTTCTCTAGTATGTTATCATATATAAACTTCTTTTCCTGAGAAAATTAACCGCAAAACACAGGTTTTAAATAGAAAGGTCTAAAACATCAAGATAAAGAGAAGACACCGAAAAATGGAGGTAGACTTTAAGTTGGAGAGCTTCCATCTTCCAAGTCATATACTGTCCTCAATCTGCACATGAAATACCACCCATGAAGTCAGGTAGAGTGACCAGGAGGTACTGTGAATGGGTGTTGGAAAACATAAAGCTTGTAATTAAGTGCATTCTCAAGTGTAATAATCCACCCTGGAACAAGATAAAAACATTCAGAAACCATCCAAGGTAAAGCAGCTAGACCTTATACTCCCACAGGGCTTACAATACATGACAATCAATTATGACAAATCCCATCTCATGGGCCAAATGGTCCATGAAGACAGCACACTGGTCCCTCCAAAGACAATGTAAATGACACATTTAGGCTTTGAATGCACAGCCTTCCACCATAAAACAGGGGCTCCTACAGGGCCTCTCTACCCTCACAGCACTCTGTAAGAGGCCTAACGTACTAGTTATGTACAAGACTTTTAAATTTGTTTAAAAGGAAACACCCAGCAGATTACAGTTAACACAGGAAAAGTTGACCCTAACGTTTATTTCCAACACAAAAATCAGTGTTAAATTTCCTTCAAATCAGAAAGTTCCATAGTCTCAGAGAACCCTGAAGGAATGAAGAAAAATATCTAGAATTAATTTTTTGGAGCTGAATTTATTCCATTCCCTTTTATTTCTTGAACTATTATTTCTAGATAGGGTACAACTAGGGTACCCTAGATAGGGTACAACTTCACAAGATAGACTGAATTTTCAAAATTGCTTGTATTATTTTTAATGACAAGATTTTGCTGAGATCTACAGATTCCATGCAAAATTAGCATTTTCCGATGAGGAGGGTAGAAAAGGAACTGAAAAGGAATTCAACACAGATTTTTCCAAGAAGTCATTAACTAATACTTTTCTTAATTGATAACCAGGAGTCATCATAAAGATACTGGTATTACCTTGAACCACAACTTACAGGAATTCAAAACCGAATCTTTAAAAATGAAAAAAATGAAAGAAAATCCTATTCCCCTTGACTCGTGTCACATAGATATGGATAAGACTGCCTTAAAAAGTTTATGTGCACAAATATGTACTTCACTAGCTTTCTAGTGTCCCTAGCATTTACTTATGCCTGAAACACACAGATTTGCTGCACTAAGTTTACAAGCTGTATGACAATCACTCTAATTTGTAGCCAAAGAACTCTATATAAATTTGTTTAATATTATGGAACATTCATGTAGTCTCATATCTTAGTCAAAATTTTCTTGGTATCCCTTGCCTTTGGAAGCCTTCTCAGGCCAGAGCTTAGAATAATTTTACTGAAGTTCCACAGGATTTACTCTGAAGTAGAATTTATTAGGTACCTGCCATACAAAGCAGAATTACTTTACAGAGTACAAAATATTAACAAAATCTTTCCAGTGGAAAGATGTTTATAAGCATGTATGTATGTATGCATGACTCTATATATGCATAAAGTCTCACATCAATTCTTATAGCCAAATGAGTTTCTATGGATTTAAAGAAGGTCCACTACTGGTAGGGGGAAAAAATATGTTTCTATGGTCACCTCAGGACACTGTACTTTTCCAATAACACTACTACTGTTCAAAACAGTTCCAGAATTTTTCATTTGTAACTACTTCCAGAGCCAATTTATAAGCTACATAAGAAAAATCAATTGTTCTCATTTTTTTTCTTACCCAAAATGGAATCACCTGGATTTATCCACCCACTATGTTCACCCGGCTTAACTTTTGTTTGCATGCTTCAGAAAATCAAAACTTACTTCACAAAAAATTTGCCAGCACTAAAGATATTTAGAAGAATTAAGACACAGGCTGTCCAAAGCCAATGTCAAATAGACAGCTCTAAAAAAATTTAAACTAAGGCACCATCAAAATATGATATACTAAGGTGACCATTTCATAAAGAATAATATTTACGTGTATCCATTTATTTATGGTTTTCACATTTCCTTAGTTTACTAGTATATTAATTACTTCAGTGCTTCACTCAAGTTTACGAATCCTTTCAAATATTTTATTAGCAAGTGCTTCAAATGTTATAAAACTTCATTTAAGAAGGTATTAAAATGAATACCTAACTAGACTGTCTTCAAAAGTCTGAGCTATCATTTATTTCCCAGTGACTTCAAAATTGCATATAATCACAAAATGGAAGTGTAAAGCTTAGTCACAGGAGTAAATTGTATAGTGTGTAAATTGTATCTCAATAAAGATGTTTAAAAAAACTGAAATCACAGGAAACCAAAGTATCCAGGTATAGGTTCATTAAAAAGCCTAAATTATGCAAGATGAGGGGGAAAAAACAGCTCATATACCTCCACATAAAAGTTAGTATAGGTACAAAGGGCCCTAACACAAGCACACTTTAACTTGAGAGTTAAAAACTCCATCAGAGGTTGGAATATTAGGGAATATATATTCATACACACATGTATGTATGTTGAATTTCATATATAATGTCTCACTCTCAACCCAACATTAGCAGTGAGTGACTTTCTGAATAATGAGAACAATTTTACACATTCTCACCAGTGGTATCACCACCCTATTAGTATTCAAAAACACAAAATCTATGAAATAGTCTGACTATAGAGTTACAATTTGCTTTAAACAAAGTTAACCATGCCTGTCCAGATCAGGCTCAAGTTAAAGTCTGTATTTTTTTGATTTTGCAATATATCCCTTACTTATCTACTAAATTAAGACATTGTGCACAGTTTAAAACACACACAAAAAAGAATGAGATAAATCAAATTTTTAATATGTTTCCCCGTATCTTATAGGACAATTTTTGCAAAACTGTTGGGAGTGTTTACATCTACCATAGAAACTACCACTCCAATAAGCAGTTCAGAAAACTGCAAGAGCAGATGCCCTAAATAACCCTCCAGAGAATAACGAAGACCTGATGAAAACTGATAAAGAATGAGTTTGAGTGAATAAATGTATAAAAAAATATCTAGTGAATGTTTCCCACAACAGGAACTGCTACAGGTAGGGGAAATTCAGAAATTAACAAGGCAAGCAAAGGTCCCTGTTCTTATGGAGCTTGGTATCGCAGCGGGAAGGGAGAAATAATAATAAACTGCATATAAACAAATATATTTCTTTTCAAATGGTGATAAATGCTATCAACAAACAAAGCAGGGCAAAAGGTGAGAGAAACATACAATGTGGAGACACAGCAGGGGTAAGAAAACTGTCAGAAAGTTCTCATTGAAGGAGTGACATTTGAGAGACCTAAATGAAATGAGCAAGGAAGCCATGCAAAAATGGGGGAGAAGAACATTCCCAGCAGATGGGAAAACATGTGCAAAGGCCTGAGGTATAGGTACAAATGTGGCATGTTCAGTAAAAAGCTAGGTCAGTATGATGTGAACAGAATGAACAGTGATAGCAAAGTGCGTTGGAATGTTAGGTAGGTTTCCCTCTCATCTTACATACGCTGTTCAGTCACAACAGAGTTTGGATTGCACTGCAGATGTGAGGAGAAGTCACTGGGAGGTTCTGAGACAGGAAGCAATTTCTCTGTCAAGAGTAGTCTGAGTGTAGTGAGCAAGAGGCAAGAGTGGAAGCACTTGACCAGTCAGAGGACACTGGAGCCATTCAGGTAAAAGATGATGACACTGTGGACCTGGGTAATGTCAACAAAAGTAGTAAATAGGTGGCAAATGGGAGACAGTTCTAACAGGTCTCACCCAGTAGATGAGGTACACAAGAGGCAGAAACCCTAACAGATGGGTGGGGGGGAGGGAAATGGTGGGAACACCTAGGTGGCTCAGTGGGTTAAGCGTCTGACTCTTGCTTTTTGGGTGACGTCACGATCTTAGGTTTGTGGGATGAGCCCTCAGTCAGGCTCCCTGCTCAGGTGAGGAGTCTGTTCTCTCCCTCTCCATCTGCCCCTCCCCGTTTACATTCTCTTTTTCTCTCTAAAATGAATAAATCTTTAAAAAAAAGTATGGTGAACACAGGTATTGGAGAAGCACATGAAAACAAGTCTCATGCCACTCATTTTAACAGGCCTTTTGTGGGTTTTTTTCTTTTTCTTTTTTTAAGATTTTATTTATGTATTTGACAGACAGAGATCACAAGTAGGCAGAGAGAGAGGAGGAAGCAGGCTCCCCACTGAGCAGAGAGCCTGATGCAGGGCTCGATCCCAGGACCCTGGGATCATGACCTGAGCCGAAGGCAGAGGCCTTAACCCACTGAGCCACACAGGCGCCCCACAGGCCCTTTGGTTTTTTATGTATTTTTCTATCTTTATCTGAGTTCAACATTTCCTGTGTAATTCTTCCATTCTCTCCATCATCACCCCCACTTTATTTTTACTTCTGACACGTTTTCAAATTTAAAATTTGGAATGTATTAAGTCCTGTGGTCTTAAATAAGAACATTCCCGCATTACACAACTATACCAGGACTACTATGAAACTTACAGACTGCAGACTGAAAATAAGGATTTAAGGATAAAAGTCAGACTAGATCTAAGGAAACTGCAACAGGTAGACTCCTTGATCCACCAAAATCTATCATTCCAGCATCCAGGGGATGTTCAGTGCCTCTCCTTCTACCTTCTCTTCCCTTAACAAATTTTTCTCTTTAGCTGGAATCTAATTGATATGGAAGCGTTTTAAACGGAACAAAAGTCTAAAGTAAAAAACAAAAGCGGTGGGGTACAAACTGGAAAGCTGCTGGAATCGCCTAATACAAAATTAAAGGTATAGTATTAGCTTTTGGGTCCTTTTGGCATCCATAATATAAAAAAAATGTTGAGCTATATACTCAAATACTATATACTCAAATACTCAAAAACTAAAAATGTATAGCTATACACATACTATATACATCATATAGTATGACACATTAAGAATCTTTAAAATCTAATCTTCTTCCTAACCGCATGATGTAAAAGAGAAGCCCAAAGTAACTGAAAAATTTTCTATCACATAGAAAATAGATGCAGAGATTAAATCTCTAGTAATATACACATCTCTATTTCCATTTATTCCACGTATCCATAGAAGGCCAATCTCATACCTGAATATCTCTCTACAAGGTAGTTAACAAAAACTTTCTCTGCCACATATATAACTAGTCTCAAAGCTTTTTTTTTTTTTTTTACTATTTTTTAAAAACAACATATATCTCTTTTCTCCCAGAAAACTGCTGTCTTATCCTACTGCCTCCCTCCATTCTCATATACAAAACACATTACATGGAAGGTATCTCCCAAGAAATTTAAAATGAATGAAATGACATTGCCATCTGCATTAGATCCATAAAAACCAAGCAGATGCAAAGTCACCTTAACAAGTAGCTCCCAAGACAGTTGAATAATATCTGCTTGAGAATATTAACATATTTAGAGAAAAAAGAATTTGTCAATTAGAAGGGGAATAGGAAGAAGAAAAAAAGTAAGAGGAGTAAATTTTGTCAATGCTCTTCCAAACACAGTCCAGGAGATAGAAGTCCAAAATGTGCACTGTATCAATACAGGCCCCTGGGAAGGCTTTCCCTGAAGTGAGAAGAGGCCCTTACACCCTCCACCTGCCTCCCTAATATTCTCTGCTCAAATCCCAAACTCATAAAGTAACAATGAGCAATGTTTGGATTATAATTTCACTCCCTACTTAAATTTGTCTGTGAAGGAAAGAATGTGCTAAGCACTCCAATATGAGTATATGAGTATTTCAACTAATTCGGTATGCAGATACACACATGTTCGCACAGCGTGTGTGCCTGCATGCATATGTGTATCTATTCTCCATTCCTCTGCAGTGAACATCCTGAATGAGCCCATGAAGGACAGATCTCTTGCAAAGGCACAGAGATAAAATTAGATTTCTAAGCATACAAAGACCAGAGGCAGACCCTGCACTACAGTCACGCTAAGATAATGAACATCCTCCTGCATGTGAACTTTGTGCTCCTTCATGTTAGGGTTACAGCTTCTCCTTCATCTGTAATACCCACAGCACCTACTCCAGTGTCATGCAGATCACAGAACCGCAACTGCCTGTTAAGGTGTTAGATTTGAAAGTAATTAAAAGTTGTATCAACCTTGGAAAACGAAGACAACTAGAACTCCCATGCCTATGCAAACTTGAATATAAACACCTGAAATTTGTTTAAAGATTTTTTAAAAATGTTTATCAATTCCTGCACATCAAAACCAGTTATTTTACATATAGCAAGCAAACATTTACTTGTTGGCTGTTAACAAATTTATTACTCTGGCATATGTGGATTTCAGAAATACAATTTGACATTAGTGAAACATTCAGCAATACACTTAATATTCATCTATGCCATCCACATAAATACTCGAAACTACAAAAAACATACCAGGTATTACTACATTATGAAAATATAACAGTAAACCAATCCCTACTGTCACCTCCAAATTTCAATAAACCATACTATTCTGTATTCTCCTTCCCCAACAAGGAAAGTGCAAACTGTCGGTTTCTCATGGATCACTCTCACACACACATACACACACACTCCATTAGACCTAACATTCACTGTCCTCTGTATACAAAAATGTCTTGTCAGTGACTGGTTGGGGTTCATGGGCATAGTGAAGCTGCAAAGACCAATGGACAGACAGAAGTCCTTTATGTGAAAATACTTTTTATACAGGATACTCATAGGATGAAAAATATAACTCAACACCTAGCAGAATTTCTAGGTTCATAAAATGTTTACTTTTTAATATCACTTAGAGTTAATGCACTCTAAAGTTAATTAATATGTTAACCTATCAAAAACCAATTCAAACATATACAATGTTGTGCTTCCAATCACCACTCTGAGAAGAAAATCTCAACTAACACATTGTACTTTCAGAAGCATACCTGTTAGCATACGTACATGTTGACAGAATAAACTTCCCTAATCCACTAGAGAGTAAAATGGGTATTACAGGGAGATTAGATACCACAGGACAGAAAAATGAGTGACTCTCTTTATAGGTCTGTATTGTTCCAGTTAATTACCCTTTTTACGTCCCTAAACCGTGAAAGATAGCAAGGACACAATTTTGTCATTCCAAAAGTAGCATTAACTTTTTGTTCAACATTAAAAAAATGTGTCATTTAATACAATGAAATGTATATATAACCAAAAATCAAGTGTCTGGTAAATATAAAATTTTCTACCATGCCAATCTTTATAAATGATTTTAAATTCTCTACAGAATTTTTACAAGGAACAAAGTAAATCCTCAAAATAGGAAATACAATTTTAAATCCACTACTTACGATATATGTAAACAGTGATAAGGGGAAAAAATACATACTCTCCATATATATATTTGATCAGCTAACCATCTAACTGAGTTGATAATGAATGAATAATGAAATTTTATCCAAAATAACTGGCAAAAGACCAAAAAAAAGGCAATGCGGTTAAGCAAGAACAGCCCATTAGAATACCAGAAAAGCAATTACTTAGATGGAAATAAATATAGGTCTTTAATGGCATGAATAAAGAGAAAATTAGAACTTTAAGGGAACTGTGTTTTTTTTTTTAATTCAACAATGATACAACATAGCTGCCTCCAAATTAGTTTACCTTTTATTTGTTTTCAAGTTTTCTCTAATTCAACTATGAGGTATTTTAATTACAATATTTGCCAGATAAACTTTAAAACAAGCTGATGTTTCCAAATGTGCCATGCCAGATTTGAACATGGTATTTATTTAAAACTTAACTGGACCAGTTAGTGTGGGTCTGAAATCATACAATAATTTTCAGTTTTAAGCACTGCTGGTTGTTTTTCTAGTTACAACAGAATGTCTAGAAAGACAAATTTTCTCAATTTTTTCCCCCTTTCCTTTTGAGGTATTTATAAAACCCAAAACAATTATTTCCAGCTACTTAATGCCACCCTCCAGGGGATGAAGTGTCCCCCTTATCATTGGGAACACCTAGAATACTTTAAAACTCCATGATAATTAAGAAACATCAAAGTCAAACCAGGGTGTCACACCAACAACTAAGAATCATCATCTTTTGGCTGCTAAGTGGCACATTACTTACCTCCTAAGTAAAACTAAGAGTTCTTTACCCATACAGTAGATGTACTCTCTTAACGAAGCCTTTACACTTCTGAGGATAAGATCAACCTGAGTTTTAAAGGTAACTGCTAAGGGCAACAGAAGAACAGACAAATGGGACTCAGGTCATGATCTCGGGGTCCTAGGATGGTACCCTGTGTCAGGCTCACTGCTCAGTAGGGAATCTGCATTTCCCATATCAAACTTAAAAAACTTTTGTACTGTGAAGGAAGTAATCAACTGAGCAAAAAAACATGCCGAATAGACAAAAATGTTTGGAAACCATATTTCCGAGAAGAGATTAATATCTGGAATATATAAGGAGCTCCTAAAACTCAATAACAACAAAATAATCTGATTTAAAAATAGGCAAAGGACTTGAAGAGACATTTCTCTAAGAAATATATATAAAAATGGCCGAGAAGCATATGAAACGATGCTCAACAACACTAATGACCAGGGGAATACAAATCAAAACCACAAAGAGGTTTCACCTCACACCTTTAGAAGGGCCACTATTTAAAACAAAAACAAAAAAAAAGGAAAATAAAATAACAAGTGTTGGCAAAAATGTGGAAAAACTGAAACTTCTGTGCACTCTTGGTAGGAATGTAAAACAGGGCAGCAGCTATGGAAAATAGTATGAAGGCTCTTCAAAAAAATTAAAAATAGAATTACTATATGATCCATCAACCCCATTTCTGGGTATCTATCCAAAAGATCCGAAAGCACAGTGTTGCAGAGTTACCACACATCCATATTCACTACAGTGTTTGTTCACAAAAACCAAGAGGTGGCCTCAACCTAAATGTCCATCCACAGAAGAATGGGTAAAGAAAATGTGGTATATATACACAATGAAATATTATTCGATCTTTTTCTTAAAAGATTTTATTTGAGAGAGAGAGAGCATGCATGCACAAGCAGGGGGCAAGGCAGAGGGAGAGAGAAGCAGATTCCCTACTGAGCAGTGAGCCTGACACAGGGTACCATCCTAGGACCCCGAGATCATGACCTGAGCCAAGGCAGATGTTTAACCCACTGAGCCACCCAGGTGCCCATGAAATATTATTCAGTCTTAAAAAGGAAGAAAATCCTGTCATGTGCTAGAATACTGGGTGAACCTCAAGGACATTATGTTAAATAAGACAATTACAGGGGTGCCTGGGTGGCTCAGTCATTAAGCATCTGCCTTCAGCTCAGGTCATGATCCCAGAATGTTGGGATCAAGCCCCACATCAGGCTCCCTGCTGGGCAGGAGGCCTGCTTCTCCCTCTCTCTCTGCTGCTCCCCTGCTTGTGCTCCCTCTCTCACTGTGTCTCCCTCTGTCAAATAAATAAATAAAATCTTAAAAAAAGAAAAAGACCATTACAGAAAAACATGTACTGTATGATTCTACTCACATGAAGAATTTATTTATGTATTTACTTATTTATTTATTTTTCATATGAAGTACTTAAAGTAGTGAAACTCTTAGAAAGTGAAATGGCAGTTGCCAGGGGCTGTGAAGAGGCGGAAAATGGGAGTTGTTCATTAGGTGATAGAGTTTCAGTTCTGCAAAATGACAAAGTTCCAAAAATGCATTGCACAAGAAGATGTAGTTAACAATACTGTCTATACCATACACTTAACAATGTTGAAGTTGTTCAATTTTATGTTATGTGCTTTTTACCACACACACAAAATTTTTAATAAACTAAGGAACCAAGAATAGTGAAATAATTTAATAAAGGACAAAGTTGGAAGACTTACATTTGTCAGTTACACACTTAATGTAAAGCTACAGTAATCTTGACAGTGTGGTACTTGCAAAGGATAGACACACTAATCGATGGAATAAAATGGAGAGTCTAGAAATAAGCCCTTATATCTACAAATAATTTTCCACAAATGTCCCATAATAATTCAATGGGGTTAAGAATTCTCTTTTCAACAAATGGTCCTGGGAATGAATGGATATCCACATTCAAAAGAAAGAAGCTGATCCTTACTCCATATTATACACAAAAGTTAACCCAAATAAAGACCTAAATGTGTAAGTTCAAACTATTATATTCTTAGAAGAAAACAACGGTGAATCTTTATGACCTTAGGTTAGATAGTGTTTCTTGGCACACCAAATACACAAATGACCAAAGAAAAAATGAGTTGGACTTTGGACTTCATCAAAATTTAAAGTGCCGGTGCTTCAAAGGACTCCATCAAAAAAATAAAAAAGACAACCCAGAGAAAAATATCTGTAAATTATGTATCTAATAAAGAACTTCTATCCAGAATATATAAATTCCAGAATATATAATATATAAAAAGCTTTTATAACTTAACAATGAAAAGACAAATAACCCAAGTGAAAAATGGGTAAAGGATCTAAGAGACAATTCTCTGTTATACAGAGATCTACAAATGGACAATAAGCACATGAAAAGATGCTTAACATCATAAGCCATCAGGGAAATGCAACTCAAAACCACTTCACACCCACCAGGATGGTTAAAATTTAAAAACAGTAACAAATTTGGGAGAATGTGGAGAGATTAGAAAACTCACACATGCAGTTGGTAGAAATGGAAAAGCAAACAGCTGCTTTGGGAAAATGATAAGGCAGTTCCTCAAAAGTTAAAAAGACAGTTGCCATATGACCCAGCAATTTCACTCCTAGGTATACATTTGACAAAATGAAAACAAAATAATTGTACAAAAATGTTCACAGCTGCATTATTCATATTAATAACTAAAAGGTGTATCCCTGGATGAGTGGATAAATAAAAGGTGCTATATCCACAAAATATTAATTGGACATTTTTAACAGGTGAATTATTTAGTATACTACATCTCAATACAGCTATTAAAAATAGTAATCTGCTATGATTATACAGTCCCAGCACATAAAATATAAAATATTCCAATTCAAAAATACCTTAGAAATTACCAAACTCACTTGATTTACAAATGACAAAGTGGAGGCTTTCAAACCTAAGTGGAAGAGAATAGGGCCTGCCTTGAAACCCAGGCCCAGGGCTATTCTCACTCTGGAGTGGATAATGATGAACTACCTCCCCATCCTGAGATACTGACTGGATGAAGACCAGGCATAGCGTTCCTACAGAAAGTAGCTACCGCCATGTATTCTTCTTCTAACTACCATATAGCTCTGTCCTATTTCTAAGGGTGTGTTTTTGGAGGCAGGGAGGTATGGCTAACATTATGACCTTAGAAGTTCCTCTTTCCTCTTCTACTTCACCCAACACAAACCATAATGAATAGAAACAGGACCGTTGGACAGGGAAAGTTATTACACCCTTGCCTTGTCTGTGAGAAGGCTACTAGGTCACCTCAGATGATCAAGACACATTCATCTAAATTTAACATATATGGAATATCCACCCAATGAGCAAGAAACTGGAACATGCCCTGGCTGGGCACTTAGCTGTCAATTATTGAATACATATTTCCTTGGAAGAAAGCATCCAATCTGAAGGAAGGATAGCTCATCTCTCTTCTCTGAAACAAGGATAACTAAGCCAATTAATACATTGACAAGACATCATGAAAAGAGAAAGCTTTAAGTACAATTATTAAAAAGTCAGCCTTGGCAAAAAAGGTTGGGTCAAGTAAAAAATAAATAAATAAATAAATAAATAACTTTACAGGGATCTGGTAATCATGTATTTTCAAAGCTACTGGAGAGTCCCAAAGAATTTGGTAAAGTGACAAAAATTATTTAAATGAGAAAGACAGAATTGTTTTATTCAGTTTTGGTAACAGATTTTCTTTACTTTAAAAATATGTACAATTGGTAAAGAGAGAGTAGGTATTATAATTTACTATTTTCTACTTCAATGTTTTGAAAATTCTTAAAAAGTAATTCTATGAATCTTCTAAGATGTCAATGTAATATTTTCCAATGCAAAATCTGCAATTATTTGTCTTTATTATGACTTGAAAATGGTCTGATATTCATCCTGTTTTTCCTTTACATTAAGGCAACAAAGCAAATGCACTTTTAAAGAATCAAGCGCTAATTCTAGGCTATGCTAGAGGGAAATCAAAGGGGGAAAATAGTAGCATAGGAACGGTAATAGGCTATATTATTTTTATGCAAATATTAAAACATACACATCTATGAAATATGTTTCTTCTAGATATGTAAGAAGATAAACTAATAGGTCCATTCACACACACAATTCAGTCAGTGTAAAAAATACTTAGTCCTAATATACTAGTCACCAGAAATATCACTTTTGTCCTCTGAAAGATTAAAAAATGAAAATAAGACTTTTCATTGCTGTCAAACATAATCAATTTTCCTCTCAAATGAAGTTTAGGTGAAAACAATATGACTGACAAGCTCCAGCACAAGCAAATCTTGGCAGCCCTCAACTGTGTCTATCTCCTTGGCCTATTAAGCAAAATTCCTTCACAAACTGTTGGTCTTTGCAGTAACTCCTACAAAGCTCATTACTTCCAGCATCGGCCTATCCCCCATGTTGTGCATTTATCCCTGGGATGCATATCAACATGTGGCACATGTCCTTGACATGCACAGAAGAGCTGCACCCCAGGACAGCAGCACGCACGACAATAGTGTCGACTCTTACTTCTTTATGGTTGCTGGGATGTAACCGAGAAATCTAATAACTGTGACAGTGGGGCCTTTCGGGTTTTCCTTGCATTTCTAGACAGTGAAGCTGCACAGACACTAATGAAAGGTTAAATGAATAGGAATAGTTGACAAGAGGTACAATAAAGAAGGAGCTTGGTAATCCACAGACACTGAGCAGAGATCCTTGGCTCAAGCGGAGAAAGGACAGCACATCGTCGAGTCACAATATTTAAAACAGCTTGCTATACACAGAGGCTTTTGTGTCTGGGTACACGTCTGGCTTTGGACTGAAAAAAAAAAAAAAGGATACTAAAAAGGAATTTCAGCATGGGGCACTTTGGCAAATGTAAGGTCATAATAAGAGAAAAATGTTTTGTGTGGGTTGTTACATCTTTGTACTAAACACAAAAAAGCTGGAACTATGAACTCATGAACCACAAGTTCCAAGACAATACTGTACATTTTGACAACTATTAAATACTGTATCTAGAGAGCCGGTTTGATGTGATTCCCACTGGTAAGATATACATGCAATGACTCATTTAGCAGTTCCACATTCGGCCTTCCTTGTGGAAGAATTCCTAAAACCCATCTTAGAGTTTTAAAGTTCTAGTTTTCAGTGAACATGATTTATTACAAATATCACAGAACTCTCCAGTCATCTTCCATTCATTGCAAAACTTCCCAGTAGCTTACTCTAAAGAAGCTGAATTTATCATGCTAGCACATGTGAAGTACAAGGGAAACTTTTTATAATTTCAAGTGACTGTAAGAGTGAAATGTCCTCAACTAACATTCTTAATTATTGAACTGTTTAATTCATTTTTTTAGTTTAGTGTCTTTCTCACTACATCTTAAGGGATGGTTGTATACTTTGGGGAACTGACTTTAAAATTATAATAGCAAAACTATTTAAACCACCAAGGGAAAAAAAAGTTCCGGAATGTCAAGAAAAAAATACAGGAAAAAAAAAAAAAAAAAAGACAATGTTAGGCACCGATTTTTTTTAAAGAAAGAAGTTACGACTATGCTATGACATAACTTTAAAAAATGGTTATCTGTAAAATCATCCTATACATGTGCATGGGTTAGAATATAAGTTCATAATAAATGGTAAAAGCATACTGAGAACATGTTTTAAAACAAGGGAGCCTCTTTGAACAGCCAAATTAAATTATAGCTGAACACTTGAATGTACTGAGGGTTCTAATAAGCAACAAATAAAGACTTTTATTGGCTAGCAACATAATGAAAGTTACTGTGTGAAAGATGAAAAAAAGGCAAATCTGGGTAGTTTATCTCACTGGATTATATTATTTACTTAAATGGTAAATAAGTTTGTCCAAAGTAACGCCACTAAAAACTAGTGTATAAATATTAAAGAGCAATTATGATCAATGACTCCATAATGTAAACATATCGCAAATTTTAGTGGAAAGACTGATAAACAACTGTGAAATTAAACAGCAAATACTGAATTTAATACCACTTAAGTTCTATTTCTTTAAATTTAACTTACTTATTGATTCAAAATATATCTGCTTTATAAATGGTTTACTATTTTACGCTTATAAACGAAGCATTTACTCTAAAGGAGTTTCCTCTCCAGAGTATGGCACGCAGTTGTATGTAGAACCACTTCAAAACCATTATTTACAGAAAGGAGGCTGTCCTTAGTGAACTGAAAGAAGGTATTCCCCTCCTTAGTGATTTGGTAGGAAGTTACTTTTAATAGAACTTTGAAGAGTAGCCTCCTAACAGAACTCCTTCAGTTGGCAAAACAACAAACAGTATTTAGTAAACCAAATCAGATTTAAAGTATATTTGGTTGCATTTTGCTTGATCTTCAAATCACATAAAAGGTAGTACCCTAGAATCTTAGCTGACTCCTTAACTCTTCTTGCAAAAAGTTCAGTTGCTTTTGTGACGGCTTTAAAAAAAAAAAAAAAGACACAACAAAAAAATCCAATAGCACCTCCAAGCCTAAACATTAAGGCAGTATTCATTATCTACTCCTTTCCTACAACATTCTGATTGCCAGTGTTGGTTTTTTTTAACCTTAAGTATATCTAATAAAATCATAAGGCTCCCTCTAGCTCTTCAGAGAGGAGTTTACTAACCAATGATCCTATGTAATTTCCATCCAACAGAAAAGATTTGAGGAGGCTGCCTCCCCTTCCACAAGAAATGTTTTCAACTGTTTCTTGCAAGGATGTAGATGGTAAATGAGACCATCTGCACAGGAATTCAGAAAGCACTGCTCCTTATATACACATTCACTTAATCTATTAACTGCTTCCAACCTAAGCTTTATATAGAAAATTCTAGAGTTAAACTTTAACCTGTTTAAACTACACATACATCCCCAATTTAGATTTACCAAACTAGTTAAAATTAATTTTCATCTCAAAAAACAAGTAACAACATAAATTGAGTATCTCCAGAAATTCAAATGTGTGATTCAATCTGTTCTAAAAAGCTACATTTAATGGAGAATCTTGAATTTTTAATTATTAACAGTGTATCTGTGGAGTTTCCCTAAAACAAAAGATGCTGATGTTAACTATAGAAAACATTTCCACATACCAAGTATTTACACACAACACTGGTAATGACTTTCTTAATTGTTTAATCTTTTCTGCGTTTCAGTATTGGATATTTTAGGATTGCCATTATTTAGAAGACTATAAATAATATAGTTGAAGTACACCACTGATATTTAATCTATCTTACAATAGCCATAAAAAGCCCCATAAGTCGACTGGCAAATGATTTCAAACAAGTGAATACGAAAAATGCTACACTGAAAAAAAATACTAAATTGAATTCTTCACTCATACGAGGGCCATCTTTTACATACTTAAGGAATATTTACAATGGTGCTGAACCTTAACTATTAAATGAAAAATAAGGGGAACCACTAACTTCAAGACATCACCTATTCTGATCTCCCTTAATATAAGAAATATTCCCAGGAACAACAAAAAGAATAACTCCCTCCACCCCCAACCCCCGCCCCTTTTTGAGCCAGTGTCCAATTTCTTCTTTTCTGAACAGCTGTATTATCCAACTTAAGTTGCTCTGCTAATTTCAGTCCCACAAGGACTAACTTGGAAGGCAAAAAAAATACAAGAAAAGATCAATTTGCTGGGAAAGATCAAATGAGAAAACTGTGGGGACAGCACCAGGTCAGCGTGTGGAGAACTAAGCAGACCTGTTCTTCATTAACTGTGGCTCTCTGGGGATGTCACACACTACCTGTCCGTGGGCTTTATTGAACCGCCTAACCCGCCTCTCTGTTCCATTCTTCTGGGCCCAAGTGAATCATATCCTGCTGCTGACAAGTTAGCAGGGGACTGCGGCTGTAACATGAAAGTACTTTTCTTTCTTGTCTAAATCAGGCAGATTTTTGAAAAGACGACACAGCATTGACTCGTGACATGGCAAGATGAAACGAGAGGTCTGGGCCGGTCTTGGAGCTGTGCAGATAAAAGTAATCAAATGACACTCCTGGAATGCAAATTGGCATTCTTGACTGCAGCAATTGCACAACCATGAAACATCCCTGACAGCAAGCAAGATTAGGACAAAATGTTATGTAAAGCACTGAACTCAAAAACTCTCACTTGAAAATTCAAACTGTAACACTTACATTTTAATATAGCAAGAGTCAGCTCTGCCTTTGTCTGCTTCTTTTTGTAATCACATATCCCTGCCTGACAGATCTCTTACATTTCAGGTAGAAGAAAAAAAAAAAATTAGGTACTGGAAAATGTGTAACTGCTATTAATATTTTCTTAATATTTATTTTTAAAAATCACAGGTTTGTTCTTGTTCAAAGTTTTACATGCAAACACCACCGAACTTAATATTCTCAAGGGGAAGGAAAAGACAGTTTCAGACGTTTCTCACAAGATACTCAAACAGAGTTCACATTCAGGTTCAGTATTATTTCCCTCAGGTGAAGATACTCTTGTACTTTGGTAGAGTGATTAGCAATCTGGATTTTAAATACTCTGCTCTCCCGGAACAGAAAGAGTAGCTACAACTAAGAACTTCATTAAGGCTGAACAGTTTAAATGAAACAGCTACAAATATAACATAAAACACAGATACCCTATAAAGGTTCACAAGGGATTTTGTGTGTGGTGTGTGAGTCCAAAGGGTAAAAAGGAAGTTCTATTAACTTGTATGAGGTCTCACTACTCCTGACGACGTCTCCAAATCAGACACACTAAATAATAGTGCCAGAAATAAATTCCTCCAGTTAAAACATGTACTTGTGTGCACAGTTAACATCTGAAACTGCAGAATACAAAGCAGTGGGTAACAAATGGGTTTAGCCACTTTTCAAAATGATTACTATTTGGGAAAAGATGTGCAGACACACAGAATGCAGGCTGGGGGAAATGGGAGAAAAATAATACCTACAACGGGCTTTTACAGTGTTCTTGAGTAAGATGCCGCTAGAAGAAAAAAAAAAAAAACTCAAGCACTAAACAGATAATATTTAATACTTTGTTTTGACGCCTCCACTTAAAACACAGGTTCCAACTGCAACTGTCCGCAAAGTACATAAAAAAATAATAAGGCAGGCCACTTTCTGCCACTTTAATCCTGGGTACACAGGATTATTTTATGATATCTTTCGTACATCAGCTTTACAACAGCTTGACTCTAGGGTAAATGGGAACCACTATAAATCGCACGCTGCTTTCAAAACCACTTTAATTTCTGTCAGCGTTACTGTAACCACAGTCTTGGGCGCACGCTACGTGTGTGTGTGTGTGTGTGTGCGCGCGCGTGTGTGCCTGCATCTGACAGTCGCATCTCCTACACTCCAGTTGTGACTTTGATCACTGAAACAAGAAATGTCACATTAGGGGGAAGGGGAGAGGGGGAAAAAAAAAAAAAAAAACGCCAACCGCTCGCTCTCTCCCTTTTTCCTACATATTCCATCTACATGCAGAACAGGGGGTCAGATTCCCAAGTAGGGGTAACAATAGCAGCTCTGGGTGGAAGCAAACTAAAGGGAAGGGAGGGGTCCAACCCCCATTTCTAACAAATCACTTCCCCGAAAGCGGACAGAGCGCTCATCACCCGGCGAACTCACGGCACGCTGCCTCGCTGCAGAGAAGCCGCTCCGAGGAGAGGAGCTGGGCTCGAATCTCGCCTTCCCATCTCCGCCACCACTTGCACTTGGAACTTTTCTTAGCCTCACTACACCGGGGATTCCATCCACTTTTCTTTTTCCTTTTTTTTTTTTTTTTTTTTAATCCTGTCCCCCTCCCCGGGCCCCAAATGCCACCCTGCAGTCACTGTTTAAGTAGAACGGGCTCCTTTAAAACTGCGCCTCAGAAACCTCCGTCTCTCTCGGATTTCTCTTCCTGCCCTACGTTGTGCACATTCTTCAGAAAGCCTCCAGGAGCACTTCCTACGTGTTCTTCATCTACAAAGGGAGGGCTCCCCGAACGCGAGGGAGAGGGGAGGGGAAACGCCAAGGTGCCGGGACCCGGCGGCTGGGTCCTCGCGGCGCCGCGCACCAGCGCGCCCAGGCGCCCACGCCCAGCCGCCCGGCCCTCACTCGCGGGCAAGTTTTGAAAGTTACCGTTGTCCAAAACGCTTTCCTCTCCGCCCCAAGCTCCTTCCAGCGCTCCATTCATCCCCCGCCTCCCCTCCACCCCGTCCGCCCCAGCCCGTCCCAACTCCCTGGAGCCTCTCGCTCGCCGGCCGCTCACCTTTCCTCGCCCGCCGCGAGAGGGGGCGAACTTCCCGAGCCCCTCACACAGACACAGGCACACACACACACACACACACTCACGCACACACCCCTCCCACCCCGAGCTCTCCTCGCAAACTTGGGCCAAGTTGAGGGGAAATTTCGGGAGCACGGCAGGGGCCAGGTTGGGCTGGGGTTCTCCTCTCCCGCCCGCCCTCCTCAGCGCCCCCCTCCACCTCACGCCGCCGGACTTGAGGAGAACGCGGCCCCCGGGCGGCCCCGGGGGCGCGCGGGGACGGCGCTCA
Organism: Mellivora capensis; assembly: GCA_004024625.1. Classification (NCBI taxonomy): domain Eukaryota; kingdom Metazoa; phylum Chordata; class Mammalia; order Carnivora; family Mustelidae; genus Mellivora; species Mellivora capensis. The sequence continues at coordinate 154,186 of PISX010000367.1, forward strand.
CGTCTGACGAAGTCTAGAATAAAAAGGAAAGGAGGATGGAAACTTCTTACCATCTCGGCATGCTGGTTGTCAAGTGCAGCCCCCGCCTCTTGGTCTCCTCTTAGCGGCCGCGCCTGGACCAGCCCCTCGGCCGCCTCTCGCTCCTTCAGTCTCGGCCTTTCTTTCCCTCCCCCTCCCGATTTCCTCCGGGCCGCCGCTCTCGCCGCCTCCGCCTCTCCCCGCCCGCCCGCCCGCGCGCGCCCTCGCCGCGGCCCCTCTGCGCTCAGGTGACTGATTTACACACGCGCCCAGGGTCGCCCTCGCTCTCCAAGTCGGAGCCTGCAGAGTTCCCCCCGGCTCCTCGGGACAAAAAAGAAAAGAAAAAGGAACGGACTGTCCCGAGTGGGGGCTGCTGCGGGGGGCGGGGGAGAGACCCGCGGGCGAGGTGACCTGGGGATTTGCAAGCCCCGCAAGTTTCTCCTCTCTGCAAAATTGTCGTCACTACAATGTTGCTACCCTTTTGCAAAATAGAAGTGGGTTAGTTTTGTGGTTGTTTGTCCTCAGATTTCTAGGGGTTCCGTGAGGGAGGATGGATGTATATCGCCCCCCCCCCGTTACTGTTCCCCCTGCTCCTGGTGGGGAAGGAAAAACAACTTTGGCGCCCCCCGGGGGGTGCGGGCGTGGAGCTGGAGGTGGCCGCCAGCGCCCAGCTGTCAAAGAGAGACTCGCCGAGGAAAGGGCGCGAACTTTATTCCGACTGCAGCAAACCGTGGCGTCGCTTTCCTTTTCGGGCACTCGCCGGTCTCTGTCCCCTTTGACCAGTTCCTCCTCCCGCACCGCCGCCGCCGCCCCCTCCTCTTTTCCCCCTTCCCCTTTTTCTCTTTCCGCCGCGGCTGCCCCGGCGCCCCTCGCCCCGGTCAGCCCGGGTCCTCCGCGCGCCGCTGGACCGAAGGTGAGGGAAGCGGGGAAAAACCCAGGGGACCGAAACTCCGGACAGAACGTGCTGGGCGAAAAGGCAAAAAGTTGCGCGCAGCCTGGGCGGGGGCGGGGGGGGTGTGGGGTGGGAGTTGCTGGTGGCGGCGTGTTTTGTGTGCCGGCCCAGACGCCGGCTTGCGGCGAGGGCTTCCTTCCCCTTCCCCTGGTCTGGGCCGCGGGCCTCGGGC
>PISX010000367.1:155427-297936 GCA_004024625.1 Mellivora capensis
GGGGGGGGGGGGGGGGGGGGGGTGTCTTTAATCATCATCAGCTTTCTAACGTACACTTTGTGCCAGAAACATCTCCGCGTTGTGCAGATTTATCATAGCTAGAGCAAACTTTTTGCTTATCTGACATGGGAGGAAGGCACAGATTTCAGGCATACTCTCTGAGCCCTAGAAATCGGAATCTTCCAGGACTTGCTTGGCAGAACCACAGGTTTGAATCATCCCTCCTTTCTTCCTTCCCCGAAGTAGAGGGGCAGGGAAACTGCCTCATTAGCTTCCAGAGCTCAGAATTAAAATATGTCGCCTTGGAATTAACATAGTTTTATTTTCTTTGATACACAGTCTGCGCTTAAGTTTAATATAAATTTTCACGATAATTAAAAAGAATATTTGGGGAGCCATGATGGGAGACTGTGGCCCAAGTAGCCACAGCTGTTCTGAAAATGTGATTAGGCTTATTATTCACGTGGATCCCGCTTTTTAATAGCAGGGCCGCCGCACCTGCAGTTCTGTGTACTGATTGGGTCCAAATTCCTGGCCGTTTTTAGGCCTTTAGAAAGCAGATTTCAACTCCTTTATTTGTATGGTTCTAGGCATCATCTTGGTGTGGAAAGGTTTGTCTGGTAAATGCTTCTACTATATTATTTATAGTAAATACCTTGTAGAATTCTAGGCACATGGTTCATCTGGAGTTTTCTAGTGGGAGACAGATTACTTCTCTAGAGCATAAATCAAAGTAAAGACTATCTAATGACTACCCATATATATAAATGCATATTATCTAAGAAGGCTCATCTTTAAATGATTTGATTAAGGTGTGGAGCATGTTCCCTTATTCTGTAAACATCACTGTAACATCATCCTATAGTTTGTAGAAACTGATTACACAAGGGATAATGACGACCAAATGTGCATCTGAGCAACTGAGGATCATCACAAGAATTCTCCAGAAATGAGCCAAGTTCCAATGTGTTTTCCTGTATCATGGAGAGAGGAGAAAAGCTAGTTGCTAATTTCAGAGTCATTACCCATACAAATCCATTCACACACTTACTGCTTTGGACAACTGACAGACCAGCAATTGCCAAACAATTGTATTCACACAATGCATTTTTGGCTGTGCACCTACTCTGGCCAACAGCAGAAGTTATTCCACATCAAGTAACCTGTAATTTACATTCCCCTGATTGGTTCCAGATCTGTCTGGTTTTGATGTTAGCATACAAACAATTTATGTGAGGCAAGATGTGTCTATTTGGGGTCCAATGCCTTTCTAGAGAGTCCTCATTATGAAGAGGGGGGATGTGTTGGGCTGAAGAGCAGCCCTTGGAGAAGGTGGAAGAATTGACAGAAGCAAATAACATAAAGCATTCCACAGCCTCTTATTTCCTCCAATGGGTTTCTATGGCATTGAAATAAAACCTTAAGTCTTTTCTGTGTCCTGCAAGACTTTAATGATCTATACCTGTTGGACTTTTCAACTCTTTTCTTCTTTTTTATTCCCCTCATGAATACACTAAAGTCACACTGGCTTTCTTTGTCAGCGCCTTGCCAAGCTCCTACCTCCTCTTTGCCCTGCTCTTCTCTCTACCTGGAATATTCTCCCACGTTTTCCAGTGGTTTCGTCTTATCCATCACATTTCAACTCTAATTTCACTTCTTTAGATTCTAATTAAACTCTTTGTCTACGTCCTCAAACACCCCTCACACTTTGTCCCATTACTTACTTTTCTTTATATACCTTAGACGTATCTGAAATTTTTTATGTGTGTCTTAGTTTTCTGCGACTAAAACGTAAGCTCCGTGGGAACTAGAGCTGTATCTGTCTTGTTCACGTACGTAATGTTGCTCCATAAAACAGTGCCAAGCACAAAATAAACTCTTAGGAATATTGTTTGAATTAAAGAAATTTCGGGGTGCCTGGGTGGCTCAGTGGGTTAAAGCCTCAGTGGGTTAAAGCCCAGAGTCCTGGGATCGAGCCCCGCATCGGGCTCTCTGCTTGGCAGGGAGCCTGCTTCCTCCTCTTTCTCTCTCTCTCTCTCTGCCTTTCTGCCTACTTGTGATCTCTGTCAAATAAATAAATAAAATCTTAAAAAAAAAGAAATGTCAAAATCGTGACACCATATTAATGATGACCTTAGGGCCAGACAAATTCACTCTAGGAATATGGGGGAAAAGAAGTGCCATATCTGTTCTTTTGGGGGTAAGTAAAAACTATTGACTTCCTGTACCAGTGATCCCAGAGTGTGGTCTGGGGCATCCCTGTATGTCCCTAAGACCCTTTTAGGAGGGTCATGGGGTCAAAAGTATTCTTATTATATACTGAGAAATTATTTGCCTTTCTCATTCACATTCTGTCACAAAAATACAGCAGATTTTCCCAAAGGCAACATAACGTGGTATTCAACAAACTGAATGCAGAAGCTGAAACAAAAAAATCTACCTATCTTGTTATAATCAAATACTAGAGGCTTGCCAAAAAATGTAAATCAGTACCACTCTTTTGTTGTTCTGGAAGACATGGTTATTTTTCATTTTAAAATATGGGTATTCAATTCCTATTGCCACTATAACAAATCACCACAAATTCAGTGGCTTAAACAGAAATTTATAATTCTAGAGGTCAGGAGTCTGAAATGAGCTTCACTAAGCTAAAATCAAGGTGTCTACAGGCCTGCTTTCCTTTCTGGAAACCCAAGGGGAGAATCCATTTCCTTACCTTGTCCAGCTTCTAGAGGCCACCCACATTCCTTCGCTCATGATACCCTAACATCTCTAAAGCCCAAGATAGATAGACATGTCTGTCTCATCCGTATCACTCTGACACTTCTCCTTCCTTCACTTATATCTACCCTTGTGATTATATTGGGCCCATCTAATAATCCAGCATAGTCTGCCCATCTCAAGATCCATCTCCATATCAACTTAATCACATCTGAACATATTCACGGGTAGCCAGGATAGAATGTGGACCTGTATTAGGAGCCTTCATTCTGCCTACCACAGTATTATAACAAATGATTGGCCTGTTATTATTTTAAATGAATTAATAACTTTCAAAATCTTCAGAGTTTAAATTTATGATACAATAAATACCAATAACTATTACCCACAACAACCAAAGCTCTTTGCAGTCTTCAATAATTTCTAAGAGGTCATAAGACCAGTTTGAGAAACATTGGCCTGGGCAATAGCTATTTTCCCTTCTTCCATGTCTCAAGTTAAACTAAACTGTACTAAACTGATTATGCTAGCCGTGTTTCTTTTGCTGTGATTGGTTTAAGGATGGCATATTACGTAGTTCTGGTTAATGAAGGATGAGGGGAAATCATTGAGGGGCTTGGAGCTAAGATCATTTTATTCATTAAAACAAAAAGAAAGACCGGCAAGAAGTAAATTGTCCCTGTTCTACTCTGAATGTTAGGATGGGATAATGTGGCACCTGAAATAGCTACATCCACCTTCTGACCAGGAGGGAGTCCACACACCTGGGATGACAAGGTAGGAAGGTGGAAAGCACATGAGCTTTTGATTGCTGAATTAACCAACCCCAGGGGGCTTGAGACTTCTTGTTATGTGATGTAATTCATCTCTTTATCATTTAGGCCACTTTAAGGTTGTTTTTCTATTACTTGCAGATTAAAGCTTCCTAAATGTTACAGAGAAATAACAGGTGTCATGTTTTCATGCAGGAATTCCTTCCTATTATTTTCTATCAAATTTATATTTATCCCCAATTCTGAGAAAAATCTGTACAGAAATCAGTAAAATGGGGAAGGCATTATAATTCTCCTTTAGGAATGAGAACTTAATAATTTAGAGACATCACTAGTTCAAATGAATGCAAAGGCAGGAAATGCTGACACACATAGTTGTAGGTTACTGGTGACCCTTCCAAGAAATGGTTACCATCTAACCAGTTACTTTTGGTTGTCGTTGCATTATAAGTGTGTGTTCATGGCCTTGTCTGTTGCTAATGATGAGTAATTCTTGCGAATTAAGTAAATCTAAGTTTACTTTCATGGTATATTCTATCCTGTTTCTATGAGTTTTGTTTCAAGAAATACATGTTTTAGAAACCAAATAAGTTCTTAAATTAAAATTTTTCAACATGTGATTTGGCACAGTGTTGCTAATCTTGCTAAGAGATTCTGAATGTTACGTTATTCAAATAATGCCCAATATATTCACCATGGACTACAGTTCTTCATAAATTCTTTTTTAAAAAACTTTATTTATTTATTTGACAGAGATCACAAGTAGGCAGAGAGGCAAGCAGAGAGAGAGAGGGAAGCAGGCTCCCTGCTGAGCAAAGAGCTAGATGAGGGGCTCCATCCCAGAACCCTGTGATCATGACCTAGCTGAATGCAGAGGCTTAACCCACTTGAGCCACCCAGGAGCCCCTCTTTGTAAATTCTTTAACCTAAGAAATGCAGAGAGAAGGAAATAAAAATGTTATTGTGGAGGGGAAAAAATCTGAGCATATAAAGCAAGTCAATTTCAATGTCAAAATAGGGCAGACAAAATATTTTCACCCTCAAAAAAATGAGCTTATGTGGAACAACATATATGCTAATGCTCAACTTGAGGATGCTTTTAGTCTCACAATTAACAATTTGACCGCTCTTAACATAAAATGAAAGAAATTTTTCTGTGAGTAGTTTAGTCATGAAACAAAGATCAAGACTATCAAAGAAAGCAATTAATGTATTCTAAGTTTTAAAATTTCATTTTAACAATAGTAATTTGTAAATATTAAGTATTTGTTGTTTGATCTCACAATTTTTAATGTGTTTTCTTTAGGATTTATTTTGATGTTCCTCTTTTTTTTCTTTTTAGTGATTTCCATTATTAAATATTCTTATCAGGTAGACTTAATTTTATTTAAATATATGATGTTTATTACTTAATATTATATACATAGTGTTATTTAAATATATAATCATCTTACAAATATATTAGTTCATAATAATACTAACCATGTATTGATTATTATGTTACTTTTCACAGAAAACTTGTAACCCTATCACAGAAAAAGGATTCACTATTTATGATTATGGTCACTATTATTATTTAATAATATACAAGTGAAGGGTTATATAAACACAGAGTAACTCACGATTTGGAGAAATCTTAGGAACGTCCATTCTTCTTCCTGAATCAAAAGGTTAGTATCTGTCAGGAATTTGAAAACATAAGATCTATATTTGTCACTCCAAAGTATTTCTAAATTGTTCCACCTTGGAATATTTTTCAAATTCTGCATTATTTTATAATTATCCATTAATCATTTTGTGGATAAATGCCCCACAAATATTGATCTCAATTTTCATTTCTTTGACTCTTAAATGCATTTGATATTGTTGGTCAACTGCTTCCTAGAACTCTCGCCTCTGGTAGTTTCTTTCACACTTTCCTTTATCACCGCCTCTCCCCACTGCTTCACACACTCTTCTGCACACATAATGTGGGAGTTACCCAAAAGGTCCCAGCCTTTCTCCTGTCTTTATTGTGGTCTTCTTCAATGTCTAAAGCATCCCAACTGCAGCATAATCTCTGTAACCAATTCTGTTGCCCCCCAGTTTTACTCCCTTTGATTATATTGTCTACATAGATCTTGTAAGTTGAATGCTCAACAAATAGCTTATCTTCACCTCAAACTTAACCTGACACTGAAACCATCAACAACCCTTCCTTTTTCTGGCTGTGCTTTTGTTTCATTCACTCAAGGGCAAACCCTGTATTCATCTTTGAGCCATTTTTTCCCTAACTTCATTTTCCAAATCAACTTATTTACAAAATCACATTAGTTCCTTCCATTTACTCCTCATGTTTGTCTGTTCCTGCTTCCTTTATATGACCATCATTTTTTCAAGTTAACAAGTGCAACAATATTTCAGTTATACTCCTTATATCCACCTTACACTTTCATTCTAATCCATTTGCTGCCAGATTTTAGCCTTTTCAATTCTATTTCTATTACATGTCCCTCCCTTGCATAATAGGTGGCTAAATTAAAAACTCTTCTGTCACCTGGCTTTCCACCATGTTGAGCCAAATTGTTAATGTTTGCTTTTCAAAGCTTACCTTTATTCAGCTTTCACACTTAGTACAGTGCCTGATATATAGTAGTTGCTCAACAAATTTGTGTTTAATGAATAACTTAGCTTATCTATACAGTGCTTTTTCCTACATGAACCTACTGCTCTAGTCAGACAGGGTTGCCCTCAACCATGCATGATCATCTCTACATTTTTGTCCTGACTTTCTAACTGGATGCATACCTTTCTCTCTACCTATTCATATCTGTGCCAATTTGCTTCCATCAAAGGTTGTTTTAAATCATTCAGAAAAAGAGGCACAACTACATTAAAATCATTTATGATGATGATTAAAATTTACCATCTACCATGTGTTGGGCTTGTTAGGCTCTTTATCATCATCTTTACATATTTATTGAATCTTCCCAACACACTGAGGAGTTAGACATGATCCTCGCTACCATGTAGATGAAAAAGAGCCTTGGAAGCTTTAAGTACTTTGCCTAAGGACACACAGCACATCAGGGTTAAAGTGAAGATTGCATCTCAGGTTTATCTTCTAGTCCTTAAATACTATCCATCTTTCAAGGATTTGATCAGATGCCACTTTCTTCATGGAACCTTCCCTTGTTTCTGTGGCTTTCCTTCTCTGAGCTTCTCCAGTACTTATAGTCTGGATCATCGATTCATCACTTAATGGCATGCTACTTGTGTATTTAGGGTTGTTTTACATGTGTCTATCTTACCTCCTTCTTGAGAAAGTAAACTCTTTGAGGACAGAAACCCTAATGATTACACATTCTCAACCCCTCACCATCCCTGGAAGAGTTACGGGCACATCAACAAAGAAAGCTGTTTAATGAAATAACTTATGAAAACATCTCAGACATGAATTTCAGATGAAAAGCATATTTCTGTAGGAATTAAAGTCCTCTTATCACAGATTCTAAGGGCACATGTGCTTATGATAAGTTTTGACTCTGGTTGTGTGACATTAGGGCCGGGCCACTTTCTGTTTGCTTTATTTTAATTGCATCCTGTTTTGATGCCATTCACTTGTTGCTTCACTCATGTAGTATGTCAGCTGGTGAAGTGCGAAGAGTCTTCGTTAAAGACTCATTGCTTCTGAGTTATGTGGATAATTGCCATGTAATTGTATCAAACAGAGGTGCCCCCCCCCCTTATGTATCTTCGCTCATGTCCTGTGTTCTCTCTGCTTTTGTAGCCAAGTCACCTCTCCCCTACCAAGAAAATATGTATCTCATTTAGGTACCATATATTTCTTGCTCCATCCATATATAATTATTTAGTGCTTGCCCTGAAAATGCTTTAAAAGTGTGCCTGGTTAGTTAAATTTTAAGGTCCTCATTCTTATCCTACACTTTTAGACCATTTGTCTTCTAATTTGCCTTATATAAGCAAAGGCATTTATTATTTTGCTGGATTAATGCTATTCGTTTATATAAAACTATGACTCGACTTATCTAGCCTAAAAAAATGCAAGAGTCTTGTTCAGTGTGCGGAATCTCTACCCAAATTACCAACCAAAGTTAAACACCTTCCAGGTTTGGTTTTGTAGCCAAATAAAACTCATAGGAAGTAATTTACATAGAAGTCCATCAAGTTCACAAGTATGAGACTGATGGCCATTTTGATAAAGCTGATGAGATTAAAATGCTGTAGGGGCTTTAGGCCAGGTGTAAAAGACCAGAGGTTGAGCTGAAAACAGTTTACCTAGAGATGGCCCTATTTACTTTCAGCTGACCTACTGCATCTTCTGGGAACCAGAAAATAGGAAGTAAACTGAATACCTACAAATCACTTTACCCAGATTATCACTGCATTTTATCAACTGCATATCACTGCATTTTATACAGGGCTCTGTATAAGGTAGTTATCATTCCCATTTCACAGGTAAAGAAATTAAATCTCAGAAAGAATAAATAACTTTGCAAAGGCCCCAAGGCACAAAAGTATAAAACCCAGAATTATAGCACAAGCTACCAATTTCCATGTCAATGCTTTGTCCGCTAATAGGCATATGTACTAATTGACCATATGGTCTCCTCCTCTTATATCACCAACGACTTTGGGGAAGCCCCAGTCACTTAGTTACATAGCATTAATGTGCACCCCAGCCTGTAAACAGGACTGAGCAATTGTATGGACTTCTGTCTTCTTTATGCATAGTTAAGTGTACCATACGCTTTTCCAAAGTTAGCTTCATGTTGTGGTCTTCTTTTATTTCTAGATTCATAATGGAGAAGTAGAACTTGTATGTATCTTTAGATTAGAAGTGGTTAACATTCTTCCATGGCAAAGATTTTGGTATAATAGGCATTGACAATGTTATTATTTAAGGTTTTCTTTTCTTTCTTTCTTTCTTTCTTTCTTTCTTTCTCTTTTTTTTTTTTTTTTTTTTTTTTTTTTTTTTTTTTTTTTTTTTTTTTTTTTTTTTTTTTTTTTTTTTTTTTTTTTTTTTTTTTTTTTTTTTTTTTTTTTTTTTTTTTTTTTTTTTTTTTTTTTTTTTTTTTTTTTTTTTTTTTTTTTTTTTTTTTTTTGAAAAGTGCTTTCTGGTATAGCACGGGAAAGCAATCTGGTGGCTTTGTGTGATTGCTGTTCACACTGGGTAATGAATAAATTCCTTTGGCTCTTGGAGGAGTCAGAAGGGAGTCATTGGTTTAGTAGAGTTGTGGCCTAAAAACACCAAGCCAGCTCATCAGTGCCACTGATCTCGTGCCCTTCCTCTGGCAAACCATGTGTCGGATGTGGTAGGAAAAAAAAATCTCCCTTTTCAGCAGCAGAATGTGTGCAAGCTACACCCTGAATTATCCCATGATGACCTTGCAAATGCAACACATGCCCTTGTGACCACAAGGCCCGACAACTGTAATTTCCTCTGCTTTTCATCAGAGCTCTTCTGCTGCCTACAGCAGACACAGCATGTATGGGTACAGCTTCTCCCTGAAGCCTAGGATACCTGCCCTCCATACTTTACTACCTATATGTAAAAGATTGTCCAATAGGAAATTGGCCCCACTGCTTATTCAAACTCTGAGTTCATCTTCCTGGGTGAACTATAAAGCCTGGTTTCAATTTACTATTCAGCCAGCTGACATTTGGGGGATATTACCTAATGCACTTGCTGAAGTCATTCCAAAGATCACTATTAGGCAGTTTCTTAGAGCAAACCATGGGTTAAAGAGACACTTCCTTTGTGACATCATTGATGGGTATTTTTCTTCTTCTTTTTTTTTTTTTTAATTTAAATTCAGTTAGGGTGGGTATTTCATTTACTCAACACATGTATATTTAGCACTTACTAGATGCCAGGCACTGCTGCAGGTACTAAGGATGAAGCCCTGAACAGAATAGAAAAGGTCTGGAGTTTCCCTGAGCTTACTATCTAGTAGTGCAGATACAATGAACAAGTTAACAGATGAGAGTTCAATTGGTGACAAATGCTTTAATAACACTGAAATAGGACGCTGTGATCCAGAAAGACTAGGAATGGGATGTTAGTGGTGGAGAACTGTGGTTATATGTTTTACACCAGATAGTCAAAGACTTCTCTGAGGAGGTGATATTCTGCTGAGATCAGAACCATGATAAACCTTGTAAAGATCAATGGGACACACAGGCCCTGAGGAGGGGAAGAGGCGAGAAAGGAATTTAAAGAAGGTTAGTGTGGTTGGTGTGTCCTGAGGGAAGGGAAATAGTGGGAAGGCTTGAAGTAGGAGAGGCTAGGCAGAGAACCTGCATGTGCATGTTCAGTCAAAATCTTTACCATGAATTCAAAAAGACTGCAAAATGTCAGTAGTTCTAGATGAGATGAGGTTCACCAACCAGTAAATCCAACTAGGATTGGGGTGAGGGAGGGCAAAGGAGCACAGCACGTTGGGTACAATGTGGGAATCCTCAGTGATTTTCCTTCTTCTAAGACTTACGGAGAGGCCAGAATTTCCAATCATTGCAAACTTGATCCTCTTCACCTCCTGTGCTTTGTCATTGTATCATTTTAAATTCCCAGTGTTTCCTAAGGATTCAAAAGATGGCATCCTTTTAAAAACATTATATTGTCTTATTATTTCATTTGCATTACACTCAGAGTAAAAGATGGACATGCAAGACTAGATATTACCCATATATGCAAAGTGGCTTGACACTTAAAACAAATATCCCAAACCCGATTAAGTATTTGCTCACCACATGTTTTCTAAACCATACTGAGAAAACCTCACTCAAACTTCTGGAACACCGTAGGCCCTTACCCTGACTCTCCAAATGGTTCTGTTGAAGCCTCCCTGTGTGCCTTCATCCTCCCAGAGCTAGTGGGTATCCCCTCCAAGGAACATTGTGTGGCCTCATCAGCAAAAAGGCAGCATACCTGTGGTTTGGTATGGAGTGAACTAGGCCAGGAATCTGGGGAGCAAGCCTTTATTCCCATCATTGCCAGTCACTCTGGGATCTTGAGCTAATCAAATCGTCTCTGTACTTTAATTTATACCCATGCAAAATGGAAAACATAATACTGTAGTGGTGCTCTAAACACGCACAGCCAAATCTGATGGGAACAAAACACTTAAGGTATTTCATTTGTTTAAAGCTCAAAGACATGACCTGGAAACCTCCAGTCACAGAGACTGGGAGCTCTTAAGGAAGCCAAACACCAAATAAGATGAGGAGAGTTTTACTCTATTTTGGATATGGGCATTTAGAGCCGGCCAATGTCTCCTCCTGTGGAACACAGTGATAAACAGAATGTTGAGGGAAAGGTAACCAAAGGCTAGACTGCATTAATATCACAAGCAGAAAAGCTAACCATTCACCCATTTGTACCCGTAATATCACATAAAAATACAGCAGAGTTTGATGTTGCTCAAACTCTTTATTAAGGAGCTTAAACTCTCTACCAAAGTGGCACATTTTTCCACAATGGAAGGTTTCATTTCAGCTGCAGTTCAAGGAAGTTTATCAAATCCCGACTTTGAGTAGGCCATTGTACTCCCACTGAGGGGCAATTATAATGTAGTTGTTTACAATGTAGTAGGAAGATAAGCACGATGAGGGGAGGCAAGAAAAGTGCCATCAACAAAACCCAAATACAAATAGAAAGTCAAGGGAGACCTTTCTGGTTGGAGAAATAACTAGGAAGTGGTATTTGAAATAGCACTGGAAAGATTCCAGTAGGCTGAGGGCACAAATTCCAGGTGGGGGAAAATGAATGTGCAAAGAAAGAATGTGTAAGAAGCAAGAAATACTTGTTTGAGATGGGAGAAGGGCAAGTAGCATATCCTCAGAACAAACAAACCTGGCTGCACGATCGAATTAACTGGGAAGCTTTTAATAAAAACACAGATTTCTGGGCTCCTTCCCAGACCTTATGAATGAGAATTTTTGAGAGTGGAGATCTAGATTAGCTTGTGAGTTTTCCCCCTCCCAGCTCTCCAAATGATTGTAAATTACAACTGGTTTTTACAAAATTGCTGGAGTAAGTTTTACCATACTCTGGAGAACTTTGCTATGGTTGGCCATGTTGTAGAATAGTGTTTTTCCAAACTTAGTTTTCAAAATCAATTTAGTGAATTTCATACATACTTTTAAAAAATTCCAAAATATCAGAATGTTTTCTATGCTGTAAGGGTAGGAACTTTTTATAAAAGATTTATTTCTGTTATTTGAATGTGTGTTTGTTTATATAAATGTATTCTTACTCTCTATATAAAATGTAATTTCTTACCGATTGCTTCAATCAAAGGCATGAAAGATCTGATTATAGAGAGCATTGTACATGTTTGGTTGATAATGGGGAGCTATGGAAGCTTTTGAACTAGGGAATAAATAATGTCACATACTGTTGAAAATTATTATTCAGGCAGCGATGTATAAGATGGACTGAAATGAAGAAAATAGGAATGAAAAATTAATTAGAATCTGTATCTATTACCAATTTTTAAAAATTTGATTAAAATACATATTGATCTGAAGTTATTTATATTTCTAATTAACATAATAAACATTTTTCTTTATTAGGTCATCAGTCACATCAGGGTTGATCAGGAGTTTCAGTTATTTATAAACAGCAACTATTACTTAGCATCTATTAGCCCAAAGGTTGTGATTAAGTGATAAAATTCACTGTATGAATTCTAGAGGTAAAAAATACAGGGAAATACCTAGCGGTGTGTTGTACACAATTCAGAAAGTGGGCTTTAGTCTAGGATATTATTAAATTATAAACCATGAAAGGATTTGAATAGACGTCTCTCCAAAGAAAATGTACAAATGACCAATAAGCACATGAACGTCTTTAGTCATCAAGGAAATACAAATAAGCATTGAACACATGCTACAACATGGGTGAACCTTGAAGACATTATGGTAAGTGAAATAAGCCAGTCACAAAAGGGCAAATGCTACAGGGGTCCACTTATATGAAGTACCCAGAGTAGCCAAACTCATAGTAGCAGAGAAGAGCGGAGCTCGAAAGGGGCTAAGGGGAGAGGAGAAGGCGGAATTATTGTTTAATAGGTACAGAGTTTAAGTTTCATAACAAGAAAGAGTTTTGTAGATGGATGGTGGTGATGGTCACATGACAATGTAAATATACTTAATGCCACTGAGCCATTCACTTAGAAATGGTTAAGATGGTGAATTTTGTATTGTGTGTATACCACAACTAAAAGTTGTTTGTTGTGTTTTTTTTTTTAATTACATTAAGATACTGCTTCAGGGGCACTTGGGTGGCTCAGTCAGTTAAATGTCTAACTCTTGATTTTGGCTCAGGTCATGATCTCAGGGTTGTGAGACTGAACCCCACGTCAGGCTCCACCCTGGGTATGGAGCCTGCTTGAGTCTCTTTCTCCCTCTCCTTCTGCTCCCTCCTCCAAAGAAAAACAAAACAAACAAACAAACAAAACCGACACTACTTCACGTCCACTAGACTGGTGATAATTAAAAGACAGATAATAAGAGATGTGGAGAACTCAGAACTCTCATCCACTGCTGCTGAAAATGTAAAATAGTTCAACCACTTTGGAAAATAGTTTGGCATTTCTTCAAAAAGTTATATATAAAAGCTGAACAGAGAGTCTATCCCTAAGCATTTTATACTCAAGAGAATTGAAAACATACGTCCACACAAAAACATGTACAGGATTGTTCATAGCTGCATCATTCATAAGAGCCAGAAAGTGGAGACAGCATAAATGCCCATCAACTGATGAATGGATAAATAAAAGATTTAATATCCATAGAATGAAATATTATTCAGTCATAAAAAGAATGTAGTAACACATGCTATAAAGTGGATGAATATTAAAAACATTATGCTAAGTGAAAGAAGAAAGACACAAAAAATTATGTATTGTGACTCCATTTGTATGATGGATCCATAATAGACAAATCCTTATAGACAGAAAGTAGAAGTGTTTGTCAAGAGCTGGGAAAGATGGGAATAGTGGTTAGTACTAATAAGTATGATTACTTTTTGGTGTTATGGAAATACTCTGGAACTAGATATTAGTGTTGACTGCACAACCTATGAATATACTAAAACTACAGAATAAGTACATTTGAAATGAGTGAATTTTATCTCAACTTCACAATGGAATACACTTTACCCTAAGTTTGCACATAGGGACATTGGGCACTCTGATTAAGCAAGCACACATGTTACCTGAAAACCTGACTTGATCATTTCCTATTAATGTGGTCAGATGGTGTGCTCTGAAACAGATTATATAACTGCTCTGTGGCATAGTTTCCTCATCTGAAAAATGGAAGCAATGATACTGCCTACTTCATAGGGTTAGGGTCTGTGAAGATTAACTGAATAAACCCAAGGAAACACTTTAGCACAATATATAACATGTAGTAAGAGCTCAATTTTAGCTAGTATTCTTTTTCTTTAATACCATTTCGGGTAATTTCAGAAGTGCTGAAAGATAGTGAACACTATATGAATCAGGAAGTCATGAGGCAGAGGGCATTTGCAAGTAAGGAAAAGAAAGAAGGTTCAATTCCTTGTAAGTAAAAGGGGGTATTGTAGGTGAACCAAACTCTTTAACAGTCTCTCTGTTCCCCATGCCTACTACTTTCTTCTCTTGGCAACTATTACCTTCCAATATTAGATGTTTGTTATTTCTCTTTGTCCCAGGAGAACATAAACATTATTAGTGTACAACTTTAATTTTTTTCAGTGCTCTTCCTGGCACCTAGAAAACAATGAAGGGCCCACAGTAGGTACTCAATAGGTATCTATGAATGCACAGAATAAAGGAATGTGGGAAGGAACCAGGGAGACTACTACAGAGACAATGTGGGTTTTAGTTCCTGTTCAAATCTAGGACAGATACGGGTTGCTTATTATCACCAGTTGCAGAGCTGAGGCTGGGAAGCTAGAGCCTCACCAGTTCATCACAGGCTTTGCCATGGACTAAATTTTGTCCTAAAGTTCAGATGTTGAAGTCTTAACCCCCAATAATGGCATTTGTAGATGGAACCCATGGGAATTAATTAGGGTTAGACAAGATCATAAGGGTGGGGCTCTCATGATGAGTTTAGTGACTTTATATGAAGAGGAAGAAAGAAGAGATGGTGCTCTGCCTTGTGAAAAGGCAGAAAAAGGTTAAGAAGAAAGTTCTCACCAGGAATCTGAATTGGTCAACACCTGATCTTAGACTTCCAGCCTCTTAAGTTGCCCAGTCTGTGGTCTTTTGTTTTAGTAGCCCGAGCAGACTAAGACAGGTTTCCTTTTCTCCATGGAGACCCTTGAGTATATGTTGCATGGGGAGGTGGTGAACAATGCCTCTTAAACTCCTGCACTTTCAGAGACAGTATCAAGATAAAACTTGATAAAGTTTTTTTATCAAAACTTGATAAAGTGATAAAACATTTTTAAATTTTTTTTTTAAGGAAAAAAAAAAACATTTTTAGGGGCACCTGGGTGGCTCAGTGGGTTAAGCCTCTGCCTTCGGCTCAGGTCATGATCTCAGGGTCCTGGCATAGAGACCCGCATCAGGCTCTCAGCTTGGCGGGGAGCCTGCTTCCCCCTCTCTCTCTGTCTGCTTGTGAGCAATCTCTCTCCCTCTCTCTGTCAAATAAATAAATAAAATCTTTAAAAAAAATTTTTTTAAACTCCTGGTTTTTACAGAGGGGGATGAATATAAATGCAAGGAAACTTTAGATTTTTCCATCTTGCCTAGGATTGGCTCTGCTATCTTCCATAGTCTTTATTATTTTTCTAGTGCTTAATAATTACAAAATGTGAAGCTACTTTAGTGCTATCCATCTAGGTAAATGGACAGGTTAGGGTCTGGCAAACTTTTCAACCACTTCATTTGGCTACTGAAAGGTTCGATTTGGAACTAGAAAACATGGGTTCCCTGACCCAATTTGGATCTCTATTTGCTGCATGACAGTAGGCAAGTTATATAGGACAGACACTTGATTTTCCAGATCATCACCAGCAAAATTAATAAAACCTAACCCACTGTTGTTCACATAACTCAGAATATATTCAAATATTTTGTTGACTTTAAGGTGTAGTAGAAAAGCAAGTTGTAATAATAATTACTAAAGTCAGCACGTAGCTAGCTTAGTTGGAAAAACATGCAATTCTTGATCTCAGGGTTGTGAGTTCAACTCCTACATAGTGTGTAGAGATTACTTTAAAATCTTCTGGGACACCTTGGTGGCTCAGTCCACGAAGCATTTGCCTTCAGCTCAGGTCATGATCTCAGGGTCCTGAGATTGAGCCTTGCATCACATTCCCTGCTCATTGGTGAGTCGGCTTCTCCCTCTCCCTCTACTCCTCCCCCTGTTTGTGCTTGCTCTCTCTCTCTCTCTCTCAAATAAATAAATAAAATCTTTTTAAAAAATTACTAAAGTCAGGGACACCTGGGTGGCTTAGTCAGTTGGGCATCCAACTGTTGGTTTTGGCTTGGGATCTTGGGGTCCTGGGATCAAGCCCTCATCAGGCTCCATGCTCAGCAGAGAGTCTTCTTGTTTCTCTCTCCCTCTCCTCCTGCACCTGCCCACCCCCCCGCTTGAGTGCTTGTGCTCACTCTCTCTCTCTCTCTCTCAAATAAATATCTTTTTAAAAATTACCAAAGTCAGTAATAGTCATTTGATAACACCTGCCAAGGGTATGGGAACATTCACACACTATTTTTTTTTAAGTTTATGTATTTAAGCAATCTCTACACCCAACTTGGGGCTTCAACTCACAACTCCAAGACCAAGAATCGCATTCTCTACCAACTGACCCACCTAGACACCCCTTCATTCACACACTTCTAATAGAAGTGTAAATTGGTTCGGCTGCTACAGAAGGCAATTTGATGATATTTATCAAAACTACAGATGTACATATTTTTTTGGACTCCTAGGAAATCCTAGGTATACTTTCACTTGAGGAAAGTAACGTAGTAATTCATTGTAGCTTTGTTTGTAATGGTAAAAGATAGGAAGCAAGATTAAGTGTTTATCCGGTAGGGTAATGGTTAAATAAGTTTGGTATAGCGATATAGTGGAATATTATGTGGCCTTAAAAAAGAATGAAATACTGAAATAGATTAATGTATAAGAAGGGGGAAAAGCAAGGTAAAGAATATCATATATAGTATGCTACCTTTTGTATAAAAAGAGGGGGAAAAGGGAATATCTCTTTGTATTTGCATGTATATGGATAACCTATCTCTAGAAGAGCACACAGGAAATTGATGGCACCAATTGTCAGTGAGGGAGAAATGAGTAAGAGGGAACATTTCAACTAGATACATTTACTTTGCATCTTTTGAGTTGGGAATCACTGAATGAATAACCTATTCTGAAAACAATTTAAATGATAAATAAATTACATGGTCAACTTCATTCTAAGAAGACTTATTTCCAGAGGATCTCTGAATCAAAACTAGTGTTTTAATATATAAGCAATGTGCAATAACAGAAAATATTTATTTTCTGTAAATTATTCTAAATTTATGCTAAATATGGAACACATCTAAATATGGAACACATCTAAATTGCTATACACTTAACCACCTTCTTCCCTAGGATGCTGTACTATTACTTTGGAACCCATTGTGTTTATGAGAATATATTCTTCAAAAGTTTAAAGAAGAAAGTGCCTTCTGGATTAAAATTTTAAAAGCAACTGAAGAGGATGTGGTGCATAAACAATGAACTCTGGAACACTGAAAAGAAATTTAAAAAATAAATAAAAATTTAAAAAAAACATAAAACCAACTGAAGAAAAATGGACTTAGACATTGGGAAGCATAAAGTTAATTAGCTCCTCTTTGTTTCCAATGTTCTCTGATTATCTCCCTCTACCAACTTTTTAAGTTTATTTGTTTATTTAAGTAATCTCTGCACCCAATGTGGGGCTAGAACTCACAACCCTGAGATGAGGAATCCCAAGCTCTTCCAACTGAGCCAGCTAGGCACCCCCTTCTAGCAATTTTCAAGAATAAATTGCAAGGGGTGCCTGGGTGTCTCAGAGGGTTAAACCTCTGCCTTTGACTCAGGTCATGATCCCAGCATCCCGGGTTCGAGCCCTGCATCGGGCTCTCTGCTCAGCAGGGAGCCTGCTCCCCCACCCCACTGCCTGCCTGCTTGTGATCTCTCTCTGTGTCAAATAAATAAATGAAATTTTTAAAAAAAAAGAATAAATTGCAATACTCCATTTTAAAACTAAATATTAAGCTAAATAGAGGGCCAGTATTTTCAGAACGTTAGACCAGAAGGTTTGATAAGAAAATCGTGTATGCAAGTTCTTCAGCACTTAAAGAGCTTAAACTGATGTAAGAAAAGAAACTTCTACAAACTTCAGGTATGAGAAGAGCTGGGGTATTGTACATAAAAAAAGAATAGGAATCTTGAAATGCATAGATAACCCTTTTACAAGGCAGGTGTGGTAAATTGCAGTCTATGGCACAGATGCTACCCATCCTAGTGTGTATACACCTTTATGGTGTATCGTTGCCACTCCTTTCAAGTCTGCTTGTCCACTCCTGTGAATCTGATCAGGAGAACGTGGCAGAAATGATGGTATGTGATTTCTGAAGCTACACCTTAAGAAGCCTTGCAGCTCCTTGTTTTCCCCTCTTGAGACTCCACCCTGCAAGCACATAGCCCCCTAGAGGATGAGAGGCAAGGTGCCCAGCTCACAGCCGGCACTAACTGCCCTTCAGTGGGCAGGGCTCTCCCTTCCAACCCAGCTAACCCTTCAGCGGGATGCTCCGCTAGCACCACTAAACCCAGGGGAACCCAGCCAAGGAACAGCCCAGCCAACCCGCAGAACTGTGGACCATAATAAATCATTTCACGTCATTAAGTTTTAGGGTTGTTACCAGGAAAGACTAAGTCCGTTAGGAAGGAACTTTCATTTTTATCAGGCATAAACTATACCCTGTGTCAGGCAGGTCCCTTGTCTGTTGCACACCATTGCTGGTATCCCTACACTGTGCCTGTTATAGTCCACCACATACACCTTAGGCACTCAATAAATACTTGTTAACTAGCCCCAACACACATATTAGCCTTCGGGTGTATTTATATTTCTAAATGTACTAATTTACTAATTTGCAAACTACTGAAAATCAACATAATTATCATCAACAATTTCTATTGCTCTCATATCACAAGTGAAACAATAGAACATATAATTGGGATATTGCTCCCTGGCTGCAGTGTATTCTAACAACTGTCATAATAATGCTGGTAAGATTATACAGCAAGTTAGCCCTCAAATGTGGGTTAATAAATGAACCAGTGGACTTCTGTAAATGAAACCCTAAGACCATTTTTTAAATTGCCACTAAAATTGTACTGAGTAGAGTCATAATAAACAGATCAATGAATCTTGGCAATGGACCAGACATTCTTCCACTGATAAACTAATAATCCCTTGCAACTTGTTTACATAGCCGTCTCAATACCAACATCACAACAACTGATCCAAAATAACAACAATAAATATGCTGCTTGGGAAGAAAAGCCAAAGCAAATGGGGAAACTAGAAAATGTCAATATAAAATCAATTATCTCAGTGATAAGGAATTTCACAGATGCTAGGTTACTTTTTCAAGTTGGCCGTCATTCTGATGGCAAATCAGAAGACACTTGGCGTGCCACCAAATTTCATTCCAATAATGGAACCCTAATGTGCTTGACCAACAGAGGCAACACGGCTATAAAGTGCTAAAAACGTTAATCTGAACTGCAAACTATCTATGCATGTGTCTACTCCAAGAGACTTTGAGATGCATTGCAGTTCTTTTTAATCCTCGGGATCTCAGGGAAACCACACACAAGAATTTGGACAGGCCTGAGAGATCCAGGGGCTTGACATTGGAACAGAGACCAAAATGGAGGGGTCCCCATGCAGATAATATACTCAAGATGCTCCTAGTCAAAGGACTCCCACAAAGGAGCAGGATGTGGAGAAGGAGGGTCAACTCTCCCAAGTGGTTTTCCTCTGTCCCAGAGGCTCAGCTTTAGCCAGCCATCCCAAAAAACACATAATTTCTAGGGTTGCTGTCACTGGCATGTGGAGAACAGAGAATATTAAGAAACTGATTTCACTCTCAATAAAGTAATGACTTGAAGGTTTCAAGTTCTTTCAGGACTCACAGAAGTACTGAACTTGTAGGTACAGTTTGTCTCCAGAAAACCATGATCTGTCACCCCTCACAGCTGACTTTAAGGTCCAAGAAGGGCCTCCCTTCAAGGCAGCTCTATGAAGACCTCAGACTTGCCAGAAAAACACCTGAGTTCGGGTTCTGGTGCTTCTGTGTGCAGACCATGACCGTGACCAGTAACTGAACCTCCCAGAGCTGGATTTCCATAATCAGTATTTTAATAGCTGCCCCTTTACCTCACAACCTGCTTCCCATCACCACCCTCCAGTTAAAGAAGTTACACCCACACGTACCTCACCTTCTTGTCCAGGGAGGAGAGTGGCAGGACACACTTGTTGAAGAAATGTAGAGAGAAAGAGCCACTTAGCAAGGGAGAGCTAGGAGTGTGAGTGTAGAGAAATCTGAATTAGAAAAGCTGTCCCTCTCCCTGGCTGCTTTTACTTTTCCTACATTTTTCAGTGTCAAATACTGGGAGGCCCTTTTGGGACCTGGAAACTGCCTTTGACTCCAGAGAATGTGATTTTATAGTCTTTGAATTTCTAAAAAAGAGCAAATACACTCTGTGTTATATAAGTGAAATTATCAAAGAATTGAATACAATTGAACATAACTCATTTTTTTAAAGATTTTACTTATTTATTCATGGGGGGAGCAGAGGGAGAAGCAGGCTCCCCACTGAGCAGGGAGCCCGATGTAGGACTCAATCCCAGGACCCTGGGATCATGACCTGAGCCAAAGGCAGATGCTTAACTACCTGAGTCACCCAGGTGCCTGAACATAAGTCATTTTTATCTACACCCCTGTTATTATTTTGTTATCATTATTATTATTAATTTATATTGTTATTATTTTGGTGCATATTCCTGACTCAGGAGAAGCGCCAGAGATGAGAAGCTAGGACCTAACTGATCGAAGCTGGCTAGAGTCTTTAAAGAAGCAGATATAGGGTAGTCTCTGTCATTTAAATGTAGTTTCAGGGTTAGGAAGCAGGAAAGGGTTCTGGATTAAAAACCCTATTTAGGGGTGCCTGGGTGGCTCACAGGGTTAAGCCTCTGTCTTCGGCTCAGGTCATGGTCCCGGGTCCTGGGATCGAGCCCCACATCGGGCTCTCTGCTCAGTGGGGAGCCTGCTTCCTCCTCTTTCTCTACCTGCCTCTCTGCCTACCTGTGATCTCTCTCTGTCAAATAAATAAATAAATAAAGTCTTAAAAAAAAAAAAAAACCTATTTAGTAATAAATACCTGGCTTGGTGGCTGGCAAATCCCTTGAGAACAGGAAATACTCATCCAGTTAGATGGGTATCATCCTCATTAACCCTTATGCAAGTGCCAGTAACTGGAAAATGTGTTTTCCTTTCTATTTATCCAAAGTCCCAGCTCAGACCCTGACATTTTCCATTAAATTTTTTGCATCCACTTACTGGTGGATTTTAGCCTGTACAGAAATGAACATGTTGCCTTCTACCCAGTGACAGTTAAATATTTATCAGATGAATAAATGACAAAAACCCTTCATTGGTATCAGCAAATGTAGCTTGAGATGAAACTAATAAAACCTCAGATTCGGGGTTAAAAATTTTCAACAGTGCACTGAGTGCATTGAATAGTGGAGTCTTACATCAAGAGAGACATATTTAAAATAGAGGTTACTTAATGATGCTTAGAAGAATTTGTATCTGCTTATTTTACTGTAGCAGAAAAATAAAATTATTCATTAAATGTCTGCTGAGAGATTGTTGAGTGTAGGGAATGTATGTTTTCAGCCTTGTGTCTCTCAGCACTGAGCATAGTGCCTTGCGTGTAATTGGCACTCAGTAAATGTTGGTTGAATTATTGAGTGACCAAAGAAAAACTCCATTGAAATGAATACCTGGTACCAACTGAGAGAAGTTTTAAAGTATCTGGAATAAAGACTATATCAGTATTTCAGAGCTAAAATATTTTCTGTAATGGTATAAATTGATTTCAGAAGTATGGTTAGTGTCTGAGAAGAAAATAATTAAAAGCAATTGTTATTTTAATTCTCTTGGTTGAAATACTCTCTTTAAAACACCAGTAAATTACCATTTTATGACTGTGATAGAATTTGTAGAAGAATAAAGTGGAGTGATAAAAATGAACTATTTTTTTTGCAAATTAGGCTACTTAAAAATTAAAAATCAGTTTTGCATTAGAATGTTATTTAAGTGTATTAAAATCTCCATTGTCTGCCTTTCTTTTTTAGTGCAAGAATAACTAAATTGAAGAGATTTTTTTTAAAAAAGATTTTATTTATTTATTTGACACAGAAATAGAGAGTACAAGTAGGCAGAGGGAGAGGGAATAGCAGGCTCTCTGCCGAGCAGGGAGCCTGGTGCGGGCTCAGTCCCAGGACCCTGGGATCATGACCTGAGTCCAAGGGAGCCACGTAACCAACTGAGCCACCCAGGTGCCCCTAAAATGGAGATTTTTAGCAAGATTTGGTGCCATCATCATCATATGAACTCTTTGGGGGAAATGTCCACAAAATTAAATTAGGTGTTCCCTGGGCTTTGACTCTTAAACTATAGAGAAATAAAATTTAGAGACTACTAAGTACTTTTTCAGAAAATGTAAATTAATTATTTCCTTCATGAACTTTACAAATTTAGGAACTCCAGCTTTATGGCATCAGTGAAATATTTTGGTATGAGAACAATTTAAATATTTTCCTGTATTAACAAATCAGTGCTCAGAATTAAAAATAGTATTTGTTCTCAATTTTTAAGTTATAAAGCATTGAACACAGAGATACTTGAGCCAAGGTCCATCCCTACTGGACCCTCTTTGTTTCATGGGATGGGGGGAAGACACACAGAAGTTGTCATTAAAACCTCACAGTATAGAGCCACCAAGGAGGCTCAGTAGGTTAAGTGTCTGACTCTCAGTTTTGGCTCAGGTCATGATCTCAGGGTCATGATATCAATCCCTGCCTCAGGCTCTGCTTGGTGTGGAGTAACTTGAGATTCTCTCCCTCTCCCTCCCCTTATGTCTCTCTCCCTACTCACTCACTCTCTCTCTCAAATAAATATATAAATAAATAAAATCTTAAAAAAAAAAAGACCTCACAGTATAAGTCAGTTATTAATATGAATAAATAGAGGCTCCTTGCTGTCTTAGAAAGAGAGGTGGCCCAGACACAATTTGCATTCAAATTCGGATTCTTCTACCAACTAGCTTTGTAACCTTGAGAAAGTTTATGTAACCTCTGCAATGCAAAGCTCTCCTCAGGGAAATGGCTTTAAGAACACTGGCTTCTTAAGACTGAAATTATTACATTAACTAACAAAGGAAAAAGGGTTAAGAAGACTACCTAATGCTCATGCGTGCTGTATTCCAAGTATCCTGCTATTGATATTTCATGTACTATTCAATATCCATTTTCAGGGGAGGAAATCAAGGCTTAGAGAATTTGGCTGTTGCTTAGAGTTCACACAGTTATTAAGTGGCCGGGGTGGAGCTCTTCTAGATCTGTCTGACTCTGGAGTGTGTCCTTAACCACCACAGTTTACTGCCAACAGTTTCCCATTGAGTAATAGAAATAAGGAGCACAAAAATAATAACTCACCATAAAATACAGTAAATGCAATAAAAGAGGTCCACAAAGGGAAATGGGAGGATGGAGGTATTATTTCCAGCTCATGGATCTTCCATGACAAGCCTCCTGTAAGAGCTGAGTTCAAACAGGGAAAACCAAAAGATGTGGTGGGTTTGGGGAGTCTGAAAAAGTACCTGATATGCTTGGCAGTCTGGGGGAAAGCCTGCACATTGCCATTCTCAATGGACCTCATGCCAAATTTCCATGCCTATGGTGTAAAAAAATCTTGTTTGACTCAATAACTCAATTTCCAAATGCTGAAGAAAGATTCACAATCTATTCTGTAAGATTCCCTTTTCCCAACATGCCAGAGGATTGGGTACATTCTCAGGAGTAACAGAGGCTTACAATAGCATTGAACCCTAAAAGTAGTAATTTTTCTTTACTCCTAATTTGGGATAACTCCAAGATGACTCCTACTTACAGGGCCAGCCCAGCAAAACTTCCCTGATTGACTTTCAGTTTTTGGCCCTCTGATCTATTCATTTAGGCCTTCTTTCTGCTACACTGCTAAGAGTGATTATGCCCAATATTGGCTCCAAGTGTTAACTTATCAGTAACTTCTGGCCTTCCAAGTCAAGCAAGTAAGGGAAAATGACTTTCCATCAAGGACCATACATACCTTTTCAAGTGTATCATGTAGGCAACTATCTACCCATTTATTAATATGCCCATAGCAGATTCTTACATCTAGCCCTTCTTTTGGAAGAATAAACCCAGGATTGTGTAAGCTCAAGAATGGGACCACGCTGACATGCACTTTTTACTCCATTATTGAGAGCAGGGACCCTGCTTATTCTAATGTTTTTATGCCCAGGATGACTGAGACATAGTAGGCATGTCTGCTCAGCCAAGTCTTCTTAGACCTATATACCTTTGTGCTTTTACTCCGTCTGCAGTGACAAAAAATAAGAAAGCCCTGGTATCCCTTCAGTCTACTTTATCCAGCTAGGTTTGTTTAGCTATGAGCAGTTAAGAAACCAGTTAAGTACTCTTGTATCTCAGTCATCTATGTTTAACTATGGGAGATTGGTAAATCAGATACATACGGCTATGTATATTGTTATATATAAGAGGAAGGGGACACTATAGATAAAATACTCTGAATATTCTCAAACCACTTTGCTTTCCATTCTTTCTCCAAATATATTTTTTATTCACTATTTATTTGGTCTGTTTGAAGAAAGCTATCTTCACAGTGTAACATACTAATTTTTTTAAGGTATACTCTTTTTTTAAAAAGATTTTATTTATTTATTTGACAGAGAGAGCACAAACAGAGGGAATAGTAGAGGGAGAGGGAGAAACATGCTCCCTGCCAAGCAGGGAGCCCGATGCGAGGCTTGATTGCAGGACCCTGGGATCATGACCTGACTCGAAGGCAGACATGCGACCCTCAGAGCCACCCAGGTGCCCCAACATACTAATTTTTTTTTTCACGTGGAAGCTTTTTGACTGAGGCAGTTGAGGCTTACCATCTGTAGCAGAGACGGCACGATGTGGACTTCCATGGTGATGAGTTGTCCCTGGACAGCTGGCTGCCAGGTCAGGGGCCACATACATTTCCCAGCTCCTTATGTCTAAGTGAAAATGTGATTCCACCCAAGACATTTAAGAAGTGGGTGTGTGTTGTATTGTGTTCTCCATCCTCTCTTTTCCCATGAATGGGCTGAGTGCACATAAATCGAAGCCCTAGGAGATCGTGGAGACACAGTATGGATGGACCTTTGTCTCAGTGTTTCCATTTAGAGGAGAAGCCAGCTGTCAGCCTGTGGTGTATGTGAGCAAGGCATATATTTTGATCATCTGCAGCCGAGTTAGTCTGCCACAGCAGGAAGCATGAATGGTGTGTGGTCTTTTTCTTGCACCCACTCTCTCATGAAGGTGGAGGGTAGCAGTTCTAATGCTTTATCTAAGGTATATCATTCCTAGCTCCAGGACTGAATGTGGAATATGGCATTAGGGGAGTGTCCGATGGCCTGTGTTCGGGTCCCAGGAGACAAGGATGGTGACAAGATACACTTGTCAGCTAAGGTTGAAGGAGGGAGCCATGAGGCTCAAAGGAAGGAGATTGCTGGGGTGTGGGACAAAAAGAGAGTGGGTGATGTTATCTCTGAGAGAAGCTGAAAGACTGTACCATGATTAATCCAGTATATTTTAGATTCCAATTTTTGGGGGGAGGGTTCCAAGTTGAAGGAACAGAGTAAAGGCAAGGCTTCAGAATGGCAGGCTGGGAGAGAGCAAGCCTTCCTAGCATGGACGAAGGATGGCCTCAAGGCTGTCCAAATGGGTCCAGCCAGAGAAGAGCAGGAAATGGGGCCAGTGGGACATCCACCTGACAGCCATCTGGGGTACAGAATCCCAGAGACCCACAGCGTATAGACCCAGTCCAGGTAACTGAGAGCCCTGATCCAAAAAGGCCAGGTAGAGGGGCACCTGGGTGGCTCAGTGGGTTAAGCCGCTGCCTTCGGCTCAGGTCTTGATCCCAGCGTCCTGGGATCGAGTCCTGCATCGGGCTCTCTGCTCAGCAGAGAGCCTGCTTCCCTCTCTCTCTGTCTGCCCGCCTCTCTGTCTACTGTGATCTCTCTCTGTCAAATAAATAAATAAATAAATCTTTAAAAAAAAAACAAAAACAAAAAAGCCAGGTAGGTATGGCTTATCTTTTTGTGATGGTTTTTAGGAATCTGTCATCTGATAAGGTTTGGAAGCACCAGCTGCTGTCTTCAGCACGTGGAAACCATCAGTAGAAATTGATTTCTACATGCCCCTGGAGTAAGACCCACAGACATCAAGTTTGGCAGACATTTACTGGCTTTTAGGAAGCGGAGGGTAGGTTTCTTCTGGGTACTTATTGCAAATATGTGGGTTGGCCCTAGGACCCTGGGCAGGAACTGACCCATATTCCCTGCCTCTGGATGAGGAGCTCTCTTAGCCAGCTCCACAAGACCAAGCATCCTGCAGCTTCAGCTGGGTACCAGGAACAAAGTAGAACTGAACCAAGAAGTATTGGCCTAGTTTACCTATGTCCACAGTAAAGTTATATGGCTAGTACCTCAAAGAATTAAAGCACTGGAGACTGAATGTGAGCATTACTGTTTAAAACATTCCTCTTCCTCTCTTGATATACACATAAATGAGTTTTTACAGTGGACTTTGCCATACATTTGGGGAAGATGAAGGAGAACAGTTATCACAGAAGTGTGAACCACTAAAACTGGGCTTTTCTGTCTGGGTTCCAGCCTCCTACTTCCTTACCCAAATCCTTTCCTTTCATTTTTCTTTTCTTCTTCTTCTTCTTCTTCTTTTTTTTTTTTTTTTTTAAAGATTTTATTTTTGGGCACCTGGGTAACTTAGTTAAGCATCTGCCTTTGGCTCAGGTCACGATCCCAGGGTCCTGGGATCGAGCCCCAAATCGGACTCCCTGCTCAGCGGAAAAGGCCTGCTTCTCCTCCTTCTCCCTGCCTGTGCTCTCTCTCGCTATCTCTGTCTCTCTCACCTCAAATAAATAAATGAAATCTTTTTAAAAAATATTTTATGTTTAAGTAATCTCTACCCCATTGTGGGACTTGAACTCAAAACCCCAAGATAAATAGTTGCATATTCCACTGACAGAGCCAGACAGGTGCCCCTTCTTTTCCTTTTTCTTACTCAGTATCTGCCCAATAATAAATATGTAATTTTATTATGCAAAATAACCAGCTCCTACTTCTCAA
Organism: Mellivora capensis; assembly: GCA_004024625.1. NCBI lineage: Eukaryota > Metazoa > Chordata > Mammalia > Carnivora > Mustelidae > Mellivora > Mellivora capensis. The sequence goes on from PISX010000367.1 coordinate 182,439, forward strand.
TTCTCTGCCCTTGCTATCTGTTGGTGCATCTTGAAAACCTTATCCTCCCCATGCCAGCCTGCTACACTCAGGGCCCTTTGTCCTGGATTTCATTCTCCCAGCCCCAGCCAGCTCCTGTGGAGGGAAGGTAGCAGTATGGCCAGTCCTTCCCACTAAGGTCTCCAGATGTAGCAAATAAAAATATGGGATACCCAGTGAAATTTGAATTTAAGTCAAACAATAATGAATTTTTAGTATATCCCAGATAATGCAGGACATGTATTACACAAAAATTTATTGTTGTTTGTCCAAAATTCATATTTCACTGGGCATCTTGTATTTTTATCTGACAACCCTATTTCCCACTGCCATGAATTAAACCAGCTTACTTTTTTTTTTAAGATTTTATTTATTTATTTGACAGAGAGAGAACTCGAGCACAAGCAGGGGGAGTGGCAGTCAGAGGGAGAAGGAGAAGCAGGCTCCCTGCAGAGCAGGGGGAACCTGATATGGGACTTGAACCCAGGACCTTGGGATCATGACCTGAGCTAAAGGCAGTTGCTTAACCAACTGAGCCACCCAGGCGCCCTAAACCAGCTTACTTCATAGGTGCAATGTGTTATACATATTATGATTTGAAAAGCTTTTTATTTTTTTAATTTAGCACCTAGAACACCTGGCATGCAGTAGGTGTTCAATAAATATTTGTGAACAAATGACTGAGTAACTCTCCTTTAACCTCTGAGGCAGATTAGAATGGTTGAGCAATATGTGTTTTCAATGCTGGGCACTGGGGCTGTGGGGATGGGGTGAAGGTTAGGACAGAACTACCTTTCTTCCCATCTGTTTTCTCAAATGTAGTTTAGGATTAGCCATTGTTCTAAAGCATCTGCCTTTGCCTCAGGTCATGACCTAAAGCAGGTGAATACCAGGAATTTTATTCTATTTATTTTTATGTACTAAGCACAATTACATAGTTGAAAAGAATACATTTCCTCCAAAAAATGTACTATCTAGTGTTTGTAACAGTGAGGGAAGAAGAGGGAAAGAAGAGAGGGATGTGTAGTTAATACGCTTAATTCATTGTCAAGTAAAATGTGTCCTAAGAAAGGGGGAAAAATACAGAATGAAGGAGAGCATATTTAGTTGCAGATACCAGAAAAGGATGTACCATTTCAATGAAGTTTGAGTGGAAGGTATTCTAAGTTAAGGCAATAGATTGGGGGAGCACTGGACTGGCTCAGTCAGTAGAGCATATAACTCTTGATCACGGGGTCATGAGTTCTAGCCCCATGTTGGGTGTGAAGCTTACTTAAAAAAAGGGGCGGGGGGCGCCTGGGTGGCTCAGTGGGTTAAAGCCTCTGCCTTCGGCTCGGGTCATGATCCCAGAGTCCTGGGATCAAGCCCCACATCCGGCTCTTTGCTCAGAGGGGACCCTGCTTCCTCCCCTCTCTCTCTCTCTCTCTCTCTCTCTACCTCTCTGCCTACTTGTTATCTCTATCTGTCAAGTAAATGGATAAAATCTTAAAAAAAAAAAGACACAGAGTTATGAAAATCAAGATCTATTTGGGGAAGAGAAAGTGTGGATATTTTGATGGATAGCACAATGATAATCCTACTTTTATTTCCCAAAGATTAATATTAGCAACAATAATCCTATAGACTTTTACTTCCCAAAGATTAATATTAGAATTGAAAGGCAAGGGGCCCCTGGGTGGCTCAGTGGGTTAAAGCCTCTGCCTTCAGCTCAGGTCATGATCCCAGGGTCCTGGGATCAAGCCCCGCATTAGGCTCTCTGCTCAGCGGGGAGCCTGCTTCCCCATTTCTTTCTGCCTGCCTCTCTGCCTACTTGTGAATTCTCTCTCTGTCAAATAGACAAATAAAATCTTTAAAAAAAAAAAAAAAGAATTGAAAGGCAAATTCATCCATCTCCGAGTTCTTTTTTGAAAGAAGTTGGCTAGGATTATGTACATACACACTTGTATACACACACTCCCAAATAACATGGATTTCTTTTCTTTTTTTTTCTTTTTAGGGTGGGGGTGGGTCAGGGGGAGAGAGAGAGAGAGAGAGAGCGCGCCTCTTAAAATAGATGGAGCCCAACACAGGGCTCCATCTCACAATCCTGAGATCATGACCTGAGATTAAATCAAGAGTTGGATGCATCAACCAACTGAGCCACCCAGGCGCCCCACACATAACATGTTTTAAAAGTGTTTTTCCTCGTTGTCAAAATCTGGTACCACAGCCCAGTTGCTCTGTGCCAGTTCTGTTTGTGCACTCTGTCTTAGCGGTGAAAGTTAGATTCACATAGGACCTCTGCAGTTGGGTTCTGGGAACATCTTCCATGTGCTTTTTGTTAAATAATATGTCAGAATATCAAGAGAACTGAGTTACAGTGCTCAGCATTGGAATGCTGAATCTTTAGTTCCATATGCCTCCCAGCTAAAATTTCATGTTTTTTTGCAAGACTAATCCAGGCATTACATTATTGTCAGTGCCTCCCAAAATATTCCTTGCCAATTATTCTGCTTGTTTTCAAAGGTTCTCTGAGTACAGGTATTTCCCGTTTTATTTCAAAATTAATGATAAATGATAGGCTTTTGAAGGTTTAGAGAATGAATTTTGGTCCAAGAAACATTTTTTTTTATTATTGGATAGGCATTGCCTAAACTGTTCCAACAGTTTTCCTCCTCTCAAGTTGAAGAGGTAATTATTTTTTTTCCATAGTCATACATTCTTGAGGACTTAATATATTTTGAGAAGTTCATTTGCAGAATATATTTTCAAAATGAAAACATCACGATTATTCTTTCACAATGAGTAAAAGTTTTGCTTTTACATCTATTTAGTTCTAAAGCATTGTCTTTATAATAGCAAACATCCTTATACTTAATCATTTTAATATGGGTTACTCCTTTTTTTTTTTTAATTGCCCAAAGACTTAAAAGAGGAGAAACATTTTTGAATGAACAAGTACCCATTTTGGGAAGGATCAGTCAATTTTTTCAACATCAACATTGTCAGTGATGGGATGGTCTGCAGAACTTTGGTTTCCTTTCATTTTTACCTTTAAGGAAATGATAGTACTTCAAGAAGTCATAAGAGCAATTAAACAGTCCAGTTTTCCAGGTTAAAGCCTACCCAAGCAAAAATGGAAGGGCAAAGAATGTTCTTGGGATTGAGCTTTATGAGAAAGACACATGCAGTCGAAGTGAAAAATTTACAGTTTTGTTCTTTGCCAGGGTAAATCAAAATGAAAACTTTTTCCTTTGGGTCCTAAAGATATTCTGCCTTATCCCTAAAAGAGTGCCTAGAACTCTCTGTCTTCCAAAGCTCTGCGCCTGCCTGGGACCTCCTCTCAGTACAATATGCTTACGATCAAGATGCTCTTTCTGGCCGGGACTGAATGTGACTGGCACCACTTGCAATCCCTGCAAACCTGGGCAGGGAACCAAAAAATCACACCTGGCACTCCGGTCCTATCCAAGGAGGATGAAAACAGGGCATGTCGGACTTCGACTGCCAACATAACCAAGGCTGCCTGGCCCTCCGCACGCCTTTGTTCTGGTCCTTAAAGAACACAGAGAACCAAGGTCACACCCAAACTTGACAGAGAGCCCCCTCTTTTCTTCCTGCCCACTGGTACTGCCTCTGAAGTTGGAAAGGTAACCTTACATTTATAGCACTTTTTTAGACCACGTGTTCTGTGTTAGAATTGAAGAAAAAAAAGTGTGTGTGTGTGTGTGTGTGTGTGTGTTTGGATATGCACATACACATTTGTATACACATATTTGTATTCCAAAAATAAACTTTACAAATTAGAAGTATTATTTTCAGGATTTCATTGTGATATTCCGTTCCTTTGGACGACAATTAGATATTTTCCTACATTGGTGATATTGATGTCCTCACATTTATTGAAGTCATTAAATTGCTTGTCACCACCACCTGGCGGGTTGGCAGTTAGGTTTACGTGCTGAGAAGTAGAAGGAAAAGAAGTAATGATTAAAAAGACATTTGAGTGCTACTCTTGCCTCTGGCTGGTTTACTTTGGACATCATAACCCCCTTTTTTTTTAAGGATCTAATATTTGGGAGTATGCTTGAGAAAACAGAGCTTCAGGAAAAGCTGAGAATGACCTCTCTGGCTGACTCACTCTGACTTTAAAGCAATATGTCTTTACAGAACATGGTGAGAGTTCAAAGTCTGCTTTTGTTTTTCCCATATTTCTTAGTATAGAAGAAAAGCAAGACTGTAACCCATGCATTTGTTTAATTCCTCCCTTTATTGTAATGGAATAAGCACTGTACCCTGTTGTCATAAAAGAAAATGTGATAAATTGCATCGTTCCTTCCTATGGCCAATCTTGGTGTTCCTCCAGCCCAGCAAGCTGCAGAAGTAGAAGTAAGGCTATCAGGAAGACCATCTCCACGAGCGTGGTTTTCAGGGATAGGAACACAAAATATTCTGTGGTGGCAAGACCACATCATAGAAAGAAATCTTGGATCAGAAATCTAGACAAGGTATTTGACTTTTCAGAGCACAAGTTGCTCCCACGAAAATAGAGATAATGCCTGCCTTATGCTGTCTTCATTATGATTAAATAAAATTATGACTACAAAACTACTCACATTGTACTTGGCACCTAGCAGGTACTCGGGAACTTTCCCCAGGTAGACGGGTTTAATAAACAAATCAGTCCTCTCTCTTCTCAGGCCATTTCCAAAGTGCAATTTCAAAGTGTAAATTTCATTGTGTCCCATTTCCTCCTTCTGATCTTACTGGTATATTACCTTGGCTTTTAATGATCAGGGTTTTTCTTGCTACTTTCCAGATCCCCAGTCTTGAAACACAACAAATTTTCAACAGTCTGCTTTCCATTTTTTATCCTGCCACTCTGCCCTTGGTCCCACAAGGCCCCTTTCCTCTTGTCTCCCACACTTCTCCTCTGTTGCAGCAGGAAGACCAGAAAGCCCCCTGAATCAGATGACCTGCTCCGTAGCCACTGTACCAGTTCTCCGAACTGGCTGAATGTCGGGAGCACCCGGGAAGCTGTTTGCACAGCAGGGCTCTGCTAATTCTGAGTCCGTAGCACGTGGGAATTGTGCACGGGGATCTGTCACACTGTAGATGGAAGAAATACTCCAAAGATAGAAGGAATACTCATTTTTCCTTTGTTGCACTTCATAAGTCTTCTAGGACCCTGATTTCTTCCACCTTACTCTAAGTCCCCATGTATAATCTTAGTCCTTTCATTCTGGTGAAAACTAACCCCTTCAGCATTTCCCTCCAGCCCCCAGTTTGCCAAATCCTCCTGTTCTCAAAAAAATTGCCTCTACCTCTCATGTCCCTCTCTTTTCTACCTCTTCTCTAAACTTGAAGGAACTCTGCATTCTCACCTCCCCTGGATTCCCTTCAGTCTTCCCTTTTCACCACAAGGCCCCTGGGAATTCCTCACCCTCCTCACTGCCTCACTTCACCCCTCCCTTGACACTCCTGCTGGGCTCGGTTACCAGAGTAACATCTTCTGATTCACCTCCAACTGCATTTGAAAAATCTAGCAGGAGCTACTTGCCTGCCTGGGCCCCAGCTCTGGCCTGATCTTTCCCCCTCTTGGCAGGACTTGCCCCCAGGGTGTGGTGACAGAGGGCTTTGCTGTCGCATCCACTGCCGCTAGCTGAGGCCTGCCAGGGTGGCTTGGGATCCAGCTGCTCAGTTCCAGGCCCTGGGAAGTCTGTCGAAGCCCTTTGGCCTCTGGACCCAGGCTAGAGCAGGCCATCTGCAAGTGGGTTTCTGTGAACTGAGGAGAGGCTCCCTGACAGCCCAGTCTTGGGGCTGAGGCAAGGCTTTCAGCTGTGAGTTGCCAGAGCCGTCAGAGCTTGAGGGAGATGCATGGGAATGGGGGTGGGGTGGGGGGAGGGTGGGCAGGAAGGATGGCATGGGCGTTATCACCTCCTTTCCTGTGACCAGAATGTTACCTCCGTGAGAATGTCTCCACTCTTCCAGCCCTGTGTTCTCACAAAACCAAAGCTGTCATCTCTACTGCCTACTGGACATCTACCCCCAGTCCCCACCCCATTTCTGGTATCTTGTTTAAAACAAAACTCAGGGGCGCCTGGGTGGCTCAGTGGGTTAAAGCCTCCGCCTTCGGCTCAGGTCATGATCCCAGGGTCTTGGGATCGAGTCCCGCATCGGGCTCTCTGCTCAGCAGGGAGCCTGCTTCCTCCTCTCTCTCTGCCTGCCTCTCTGCCTACTTGTGATCTCTGTCTGTCAAATAAATAAATAAAATCTTTAAAAAAAAATAAAACAAAACTCATCATCTCTTCTCCCAAACCTCTCCTCTACTCCACGTTGCTTTATGTTAGTGATTTTTTCTTTCTTCTTCTCTCCCAGACTTGAATATATGAACTTGTATTGGCTTTCTCTTCTCCTCTATATACCAATCTATGACCTGTTCCTTTTAATGCCGCATTTGAAACGTCTCTCTTCCTTTGCATTGTTTTATGGGCTGTAAGCCACAGGAAATCAATAATATTAATAGTAATCAATTTACTATATTTAATAATATAATTAATACTATATATTAATAGTAACTAATTAATATTTTTTAAAGATTTTATTTTTAAGTCATCTCCACACTCACTGTGGGGCTTGAACTTATAACCCCCAAATCAAGAGTCTCATGTCTACCCACTGAGCCAGCCAGCTAGCCCACTGTGCCAGCTAATTGTTGGTATTAATATATAGAATACCTACCTGCCTACATATATATATTATCAATATATATATGATATATAATATTAAAATTCTACTTACTCAAGTCAACCTAAAACGTCAATGAATTCTTTTTTTTTTTTTTAAAGATTTTATTTATTTATTTGACAGAGAGATCACAAGTAGGCAGAGAGGCAGGCAGAGAGAGAGGAGGAACAGGCTCCCCGCTGAGCAGAGAGCCCGACGCGGGGCTCGATCCCAGGACCCTGAGATCATGACCCGAGCCGAAGGCAGAGGCTTTAACCCACTGAGCCACCCAGGCGCCCCACGTCAATGAATTCTTACTGCTTAAAAAATTAAAACCTCGGGGCACCTGGGTTAAAGCCTCTGCTTTCGGCTTGGGTCATGATCCCAGGGTCCTGGGATCAAGCCCCACATCGGGTTCTCTGCTCCGAGGAGGGCCTGCTTCCTCCTCTCTCTCCCTGCCTGCCTCTCTTGCCTACTTGTGGTCTATGTCTGTCAGGTAAATAAATGAAATCTTAAAAATAAATAAAAATAAAAACCTCCTGATTTTATATTCAAAACTCATCATAGTGCAGGCCTTCCTTGATCACATCTCCATGATCCTCCCACTATTACTTGGAGGAGAATTGTTGTTTCCACAGATCAGATCTCTTTGCTCTTCATTTATTCAACAAATGTTGACTGAGCTCTTTGGATTTTTCATTCTGTGGGCACCATTCACTAGACATGCTTCCCAACTTTGTTGAGATCTACCCCCTGCCTGACCTGCCCTTCCCACCTAGTTTTCATCTCAGGCTTAGGTCAGACTTCATCTCCTTTCCAAAGACTTGTGGGCTTCCCCATGCTTTTGGACTTTTATACTCTCCGATATTTGTGTTACTCCTTGGTGCCTACTTCCTATTATCCTTTATTTTGTCTCTTCATTTAAGTAGACTTTATATCAATATCTTCCTTACTTACGTGTCTGTCTCTCTAACAGGACAAGAAGTTCCTTCAGGTCAATAGTTCTCAGATTTTGGTCCCTGATCAACAGCATCAATATCACCTAGGAACTGTTAGAGATGCGACTATTCAGGCCTCTTCCCAGACCTACTGAGACAAAATTCTGGAGAACCACAACGCCAGGTTATGGGTTTGAGGATGAGATAGGTTTGGTCGCCTCTTTATTCCCCAAGTATACTGCAAGATATTCGGGATCCTTTTCTTTCTGAGGGTGTATTTGAAAACCTTTGGAAAACTCTAAACCTTCCTTGCATACATATGTAATGGTTTATTTTTACCTTTTTCAAAAACTACTTGAACCAACTTTAAAAGATGATAAAATGGAAAAGAGGAACAAAGGAAAGGAGGAGGCAAATATGCTAACCACAAGAGTTGCTATTATTCTCATAGCATCTCAGAGCTTGCTGGCAGCAAGATGAAAAAGGCAAGCATAATGTCTTCTTGTATCATTTATACCAGAGGAGGTCAAAACTCTATAACTAAATTAAAAAAAAAAATCCCATATGGAAGCTTCTAGAGGGGCCAGTTAGAGAATTAAAGGATAAAATCCAAAAGTTTTATGACCTAGGCAGCAGTGGTTTTCACATGACTGGTTTATGTTTATTACCACCCTTACACAAATTGTGCCAATGCTTAGCATGTAAGAAAGAGGAGCTATAACTAAACCTGTGACAAGAACTCGCTCTGCCATTTCTCATACTTTTGTGGCTTGAAGGGAAGAGTTAATTTTCCCCAGATGACCACCAAGAAAATAATGTGGAGTGTTGTCTTAAAATGTGGCCCATACCCAATGGGCCCTGTTGGAGACAGGAGGGTGTGATGAGAAGGCACTCATGTGTTATTGATGGAAAGAATAAACATCTAAAGGAGGGTAGCCCTGTGAGAGTTCCCAGGCCCTGTCTGACTGGCCCCAAGGTCACCTGAAGAAGGTGGGTTTGGACTGGAGCACAGGGTTTCATAATCAAGTAGAGGACTGGGGCAGATGCATGGGATTGCAACAGGGAGACAGAACATTGAGGAGATAAGAAAAACCCTCCCAAGTACTGTCTACCATGGGGAACATTTTATAAGAAGACAAGAGCTTTTACCATGGAGATGGGTTGCTCTTATTTGTTGCTTGCTAACAAGGACATAATAAGGCTTTTCTTTTTTTTAAATTAAGAACTTACACCAATTCCATTACATAAATTCAGACCTGACTTTAGATAGAACTGAGACACAAGAAAATTTATCTTCACGAAGTCCCTGTTGATTCTGGGTATGGCCCTCTGTATTCCCAATCCAGATCCCGTTCTCTCCTGTTTGACAAACTTATGACACAGGGACACCAGCTGGGGCCAGAGGGGAGCTTAGTTTCTGAGCGTCTAACACCTCTTGACTGGAGAGTGCTTTTACCTATCTATTATAAGTAATTTCACTCAAATAATTTTCCTGAAGACAGCACTAAAACGAGTCTCCCAATATCAGATAGAATAAGTAGGTGATGAGGAAGAAAGATAAAAAATTTAGAGTCAGGATTCTAGACTCACATTTTCCAGCTGCATGACCTCGTAAAATGAGATAATGCATGAAAATGCTTGGAGAACTGAAAGTATTTTGGTTATTTCTTATACATGGTCAGGGAAGTTAACCTTTAAAAAAAAAGTCAAGTACAGTTCACACTAAAGAAAGAGATGAGGACTACTCTGGAGGAGTTGTATATACATGTTCCTGATGTGTGCCACACATTCCCAAAGTCCTGAACCCAATCCAACTTTCCCTGTATGGTCTACTGACTGCCTATACCTCCTGGATGCCATGCTAGGTTAACAACCATTTCACAAATGAGGATACTGCAGCCCCCAGATGTTAAATACTTTATCCAAGCTCACAGCAAGATGAGGTCATTTTCGACAGGCCTTCCACTAGAAGAGAGAGGAATAATATTAATAACAACGCAACAACAACAACAATAGCAATTGCAGCAGGTTCAAATCCTGGTACTTTGGCATATATTTTACATGTATTATCTTGTTTAATTTTTCCAACAACCCTATGAGTCACTCAGTTTTCTTTGTTTTGGGTGTTTTTTTGTTTGTTTTGTTTTTTTTTTGTTTGTTTGTTTGTTTGTTTTTTAAGAGTAGTGGGGGAAGGGCAGAGAGAGAATCATAAACAGGCTCCATGCTTAGCACAGAGTCTGATGCCGGCCTCGATCCCACCACCCTGAGATTATGACCTGAGCCGAAATCGAGAACTGGATGTTTTTAACAGACTGAGCCGCTCAGGTGCCCCTAGTCACCCAGTTTTAAAGTTGAGGAAAGTGAGGTTCAGAGTCTTTAAGAAATGTGCTCAAGGAAATTCAGCTAGGTTCAAATCCATCTGCCCATAAGACCTTAATTTTCACACTATGTTCTACTGCCTCTGAGAGTAGAGCAGGGATAGGCACCAAATCAATGAATTCATCAATATCAAATTTTGGGGAAAAAAGTTTTCCCTTAAATTTAAATAAATTTAAGTCTTCATCACAATTTAAGTGCTGAAAAGAAAGCAATCTTACACAGTTGTTCCCCTCTAAGTTTCTGTAGTGATTTAGGCTTATATGTATTTAAATGGAATCTAAAAGATCCCAAGATCGGTAGTTTAAAAAAATTCACTAACTGCATTATTCCCACCAAAATAATATCATTTTCTTTAATATAAAAAATAAGTTCACCTGATTATTCCTTTTTCTCTCTCTCTCTCTCTTTTTTAAGATGTTATTTATTTATTTGACAGAGACACAGCGGAACACAAGCAGGAGTAGTGGGAGAGGGGGAAGCAGGCTTCCTGGCAAGCAGGGAGCTTGATGCGGGGCTTGATCCCAGGCCCCTGAGATTAGGACCTGAGCCGAAAGCAGACACTTAATGACTGAGCCACCCAGGCACCCCATGATTATTCCTTTTTCTGAACCTTCTCTCTTTAGGATACTATATTTATCTTCATATAAAATAATCCATGTAAAGAAAATAACCAAGTTGAGGGAAGGGAATCCTCTTGTTTTCTGGAGTGTGGTTGACCTGATTTCTTGAAAAGAATGTATAGAGGATTACATATATATATATGTATATATATATATATTCCCCCCAAATTATGGTTTATAGTTCCTACCTCCCAGTAAGACTAGCTACATAATTTGTAGGACCCAGTGCAAAATGAAAACTGGTGTGCCTTGCTCAAAAATTAGGAATTTCAGGGGCAGCTGAGTGATTCAGTTGGTTGAGCCTCTGACTCCTGGTTTCAGCTCAGTTCATGATCTCCTGGGTTGTGAGATCCGCGCTCAGTGGGGAATCTGCTTCAAAAGATTCTCTCTTTCGTTCTGCCCCTCTCCTCGCTCATGCTCCCTGTCTCCTTCTCTCTCTCTAAAATAAATGAATGTCCTTAAAAGAAAAAAAAAGAATTTCAAGATAGCAACAGCAGATCATAAATGGGCACACAAGGCTCTTGCAAGGTGGGGGGGTCCTTATGCAACTGTGTGGGTCACCAGCTCCTGACACCAACCCTGCCGCCACACAACTTTGTAATTCCAGGGATGCAGCAGTAACAAACTTAGCTCAGTGTAGCTAAGGGATAAATAATCCTGGCGAGCATAGAGTTAGCCCTCTTAAGTTACACCTAACTAAGGAGTCCACCGAAGAGTATCTGAAGCTTTTGTTATCAGATTCGCTTTAGGCCTTTTGTATCTGGAACGAGGGCTTACATAGGTGTATAATTATTGTAAGTTATTTCCTTGGAAAAAGCCAGTCAAGTGTTTTATTTAAGTCAATAGTCATATGGGATATTTTCTAACATAAACGTAATAAGGTAGAATAACAATATTGATTATTTCTTTTTCCTGAGGAAAGAGTATATTTATTTTTGGCCAATGATCTTGGTAGCTACCATGGCTTAGTGGACTTAGCTGGAATCTGACTCAGAAGGAGACTGAAGAGCCTGGGAAGGACAGGAAACACAGCACTTCTTTTGGGATTTGTCTCTGCTTCTGCACATTTGATTCACTCACAGACCAGTGAAGTAAGGAAGGATGTGGGGGAAGGTGAAAACCCAAGAATAGTACAGGGCTTCCAGGTGGAACCCCAGTTATTTAAAAAAAAGATATTAAAAAATTTGCAATTTTCTCAGGCACCTGGGTGGCTCAGTTGGTTAAGTGTCTGCCTTTGGATCAGGTCATGATCCCAGGGTTCTGGGATTGAGCCCCGCATTGGGCCCCTTGCTCAGTGGGGAGTCTGCTTCTCCCTTGCTCCTCCCACACTCAAGCTCCCTTGCTCTCTCTCTCACTCACTCTCTCTCTCAAATAAATAAATAAAATCTTAAAAAAATTTGGAATTTTCTGAAGGATATTTATTCTAGAAAAATAGCTTAAACAATTAGAATAATTTTAGTGTATAGGAGAATCTAAAAGATTCCCTCATCTGCTAAGATTTTAATTACTGATGAGTAAAGAATATAAAAAATGTAACTATATCTTCTCCCTTCTCATCTTCTGTGTAGATTAATGGTCAAGTTGGCCTGTTAAATGCCATCGTGAGGGGCACTGGGGTGGATCCATCGGTTAGGCATCCGACTCTTGGTTTCAGCCCAGGTCATAATCCCATGGTCCTGGGCTCGAACCCCATGTCAGGCCCACCACTCTGCAGGGAGTCCACTTGTGTCCCTCTCTTTCTGGCCCCTCCTCCTGCTTGCATGCTCTCTCTCTAAAATCAATCAACCAATCTTTTTTTTTTTTTTTAAGATTTTATTTATTTATTTGACAGAGAGAGACACAGTGAGAGAGGGAACACAAGCAGGGGAGTGGGAGAGGGAGAAGCAGGCCTCCCACCGAGCAGGGAGCCTAATCCGGGCTCGATCACAGGACTCCGGGATCATGACCCAAGCTGAAGGCAGACACTTAACTGACTGAGCCACCCAGGCGCCCCTCAATCAGACCAATCTTTTAAAAAATGCCAACTTGGAAAGCAGAATAAGGTGCCTTTGAAAGTGTGGAATACAGTCAGTAAGACAAGCAGTGGGTCAAGCTCTGCAAATTTTCAAATTTAGTGAAGGAGAAAAAATAAAGGGGCACTTTTAGAAATAAGGAACAAAAAAACTGAAAGAAGGATACCTGCACACAAAAGCAGACTGCTCACGAAAAAACTAAGAAATCACCTATAGAAAACAATCTGGGAAAAAGATTAGAAGAAAAATATTAAACATACTAAGGGGTAGAGTGTGTCTCTACAGGTATCTAGTGCAGAAGTACTTCACACAAACTGAGGTTGGGTCTTTAAATACAGAGTGAATTAGGTGATTCAGAAGGACAGTTTCCAAATTGCCATAAATTTGAGGGAAAAGTTGAATCTGGACTTGCATTGTAAAAATTATATACCTTTGGTAGTGACTCCATTTTCTGTGTTCAGACACAGTATTTTTCTTATATATAGTCATTCAACAGAACATTCACTGGGCATGTACTAGGTGCTGAGTGCTGGGGCTGGGTCAGGCTTGGGGATGTGAAGGTGAATGGGAGTATAGGGAAGGACATTGGATCCTCTACTTGTCTTTGATTTTCAGCGAGGGCTCTGTAACAAAAGACAATTAATAAGAGAAAAGCATATAAATTTATTTAATGTAAGTTTTATGTGACACAGGAGCTCTCATAAGGAAATGAAGACCCAAAGAAATAGCAAAACCCAAGTGCCTATATATTAGGTTGAGCAAAGAGAGACAGTTGTGGAAAGGTAATTCAAATATATGGAAAGACTAAAGAATAGTGTATTTTAATAAGGTCTGTTTGTACAGAATTCTCTCTGCCTCAGCTCCTCACCTCTGGTGATGAGACTGTGTCTTTCTTCTTGATATAGGGAGGGCATCTTTCATATAAGATTTTTACCTCTCTCTTTCAGGAAGAAAGGGTAGGTGTCCTTCTTGCACCTACTGTTTTTCATGCACCTTTAGTGCAAAGTAGTCCTTATGCCAAGAGCATATTCTGAGGTGGCAGAATCTGCCTCCTCAAGGGGAAATGACATATGAAGCTGAAATGAAAAGACAGTGTGGTAATGTGCTATAGAATGGCATGCACGTGGCACAGAAAGAGAATCCTTACCCAGAATAAGCCAGTTATCACCCAAGACAGAGTAGTGTGGGATGAGTAGGAGTTGGCCAGGCTGGCAGCAGGTGGGGCTGATGGTAGAGGGGGTGAGCATAAGCAAACTGAGAAGGCACAGATGCGAGAAGCCATGTGTTAGTGATGTGAGCTTAGAACCACTAACTATCTGTTGCCTTTGGAGGATGAACTGTCAGGCAGACGCAGGTAAGATGTGGTCTTAGAGAAGAAGCAGGGCTTGTTGGAGGCATGGAGATATGGAAGCATTTCAGTAGCTTTTTTTTTTTTTTTAAAGATTTTATTTATTTATTTGAGAGAAAGCAGAGGGAGACAGAATCTGAAGCAGACTTCACTGAGCACAGAGCCTGATGCAGGGCTCGATCCCATGACCATGAGATCACAAGCTGGGCTGAACCCAAGAGTCAATGCTTAACGAAATGAGCCACCCAGGTGCCCCTACAGAAGCATTTCACACAAGGATGGGGTTGGAGAGAGTCCTGCTGAAATTTTTGTGTAAGAGAGTTCACTTCGGCTGTGCTACTGAGGCTGGGTTTGAGTAGGACTCATTGGGCGCTGGTACCCTAATGCAGGGAGAGATGGTGAGGGCCAAAGGTGACAGTACCATTAGGAAGCAAAATTATCAAGACTTAGCTTTACTAAGTTAGATGTAGGAGCTGCGTATGGGGGAGGGGAGGATAAAACAGAATATGAGTCCCAGGTTTTAGCTTAGGTGATTGGGTATTTATGGGTCCCACAAACTAAGTTACAGAGTACAGAAAAGGAACATGTATGTCTTGGTCAGGGTCCCCACAGGAAACAGGAATCTTGTTCAGGTTGGGCAATTTGAGGAGGATGTAGTAATTCAGTTACTTACAAAGATGTGGGTACATGAGGAATAAAGTGGCTCCTTGGGACTAATAATAGTGGGGTGGGGTAAAGAATGCTGTGATCAGTTCAAGACCTGGAGGGAAAGGCTACTGGAACCTGGAGACAGGGCTCTTTGATCTCCATCAAGGAACTGTGACCTCCATCAAGGAACAAGGGAAGCGTTCAGTTTTTTGTAGCCCTGCAGAGAGGTGAAGGAAGAGCTAAACATTGACCTCATTTTGGGCTCTCCCTCTGATCTCCTGTTGGGATCTCTCCTTGGCCAAGCCCGTCTGGAAGTGTTAGCAGAGGGCAAGAAGGCCCACCAGCATAGAGAGCTGGAGTCGGGCTTCGTGGGGGCTAGCTAGAGGCTGTCCAGCATGGAGTAGAGAGAATGGGCTGAACTGCCCATGTCTGATATTCACCACTTACTAGATCTGTGAACTTGGATATATTTCTTCTCTGTGCTTTAGTTTCCTCATCTGTAAAAGAGAAGATAGTAATAATACCTACCCCACAGAGATGTGGCAGATTATAAATTACTTAATATGTGCAAAGTATTTAGACTGGTGCTTGGCACACAGAAAGCCATAATATGTGTGTCTGCTGTTATTACCTGTTACCCATATGGAAATGCCAAGGCAGCAGGTGAATGTAAGAATCTGAAGGTCAAGGAAGAATGGAGAATAGATTCAGATAGTTTTGAGAGAAGTTATGATACCGAATGAGATCACTCAGAAAGAGTCTAGAGTAGCACTGTCCAGTAGAAATGTATTTTTAAATACATACATAATTTTAAATTCTGAAGTTAAAAAAAAGAAGAAAAAAGAACAATGACATTAAATAAACTGAAGAGAAATAGTTGAAATTAATGTTAATAATATATTTTATTTAACCCAACATATACAAAATGTTAGCATTACAATATGCATTCAATAGAAAAACAATGAGAGACTCTTTTCTTTTCTTTTTTTTTTGTTCTAAGTCATTGACATTTGGCATATATATTCCACTTATAGAACATTTCAGTTTGGACTAGCATGTTTCAAATGCTTAAGAGCCACATGTGTCACAGTTCCTGAACAGTGCTGGGCTAGAGTCAGAAAAGCAGAAAAACCAGGAAAGGTCTCTGAAAAACACTCATAATTAAGGCTCTGGGCCAGGACAGAAGAACTAGAAAGAAGGAAGAAAAGTTTTAAGAATCCTGAGAGTGTGGGCCTGCAGGCGTCCAGGTCATAGAGAGCTTTTCATAGTTTCAGAGTTTCAGATAGAGCAGCCAGTACTGTAAGAACAAGTCTACAAAATGTCCACTGAATCTGGAAAACTGAAGGTTGCTGGTGACCTTGGAGGGAATTGTCTCCATAAGAAAAATGGTAGCCAAAGGATGGATAAGAATGGGTTGCACAGTTGTGCTAGAGGGATAGTTGAGGTCATGGGAAATTTTAGAAATTATTAGGGAGGAAGAACATATACCAGAGCTTTCCATTTACATTTTCAAGGAAGGCAAGTTCAAAAGCGTCATATTAACTCACACACTCACTCACTCTCTATCCCTTTTTCTGGACTAAAGTACCCTTTTACCAGTATAGTATTGTTTCATCCACCTTTGTTTGAGCTTGTATCGGAGAGATCACGTTTGGCCACAAGTATCATTAACACTGGAAATTATTTGTCTGTCTGGCAAATTTTTAAGGCAGCCAATTTGTAAACTTGTTCATTCATTTCTATCTTTCTCCTTTCCTCAAGCCTCTTATTTCCACATTGGGATCCCTGTGAGTCTACAGATGAAGCATGTGACGTGAACTGTTCCATCTCCTTTGACACACAGCTTGGTTCCTATACAACCTTTGATCCAGTCCTAACAATTATAGGGAATTGGAGGTTCTGATGTTAGACCAAGAGTGTTCTCTCTGCCTCTAGATGGTATGGCATGCAGTTATGAGACCTAGAATGATTACAATTGTACTTGCTCCATGAGGAAATGAAATCTGAGGATAAAGTGAACACAGGGAGGGGCAGAGCCAAGAAAATCACAAAGAAATGAAGCCAGAGCCCTAGTGATAAGAAACTAGTTCAAGCCATGCCTACAATCCTTTTGGGGGAACTTTTTCTTTCTTTCTTTCTTTTTAAGATTTTATTTATTTATTTGACAGAGAGAGATCACAAGTAGGCAGAGAAGCAGGCAGAGAGAGAGAGAGGAGGAAGCAGGCTCCCTTCCAAGCAGGGAGCCCAATGCAGGACTCAATCCCAGGACCCCCGAGATCATGACCTGAGCCGAAGGCAGAGGCTTAACCCACTGAGCCACCCAGTCGCCCTTGGGGGGAACTTTCTTATGTGAACCAATAAGTTACCTGTATTTTTTAAACCAGATTGAGTTGCATTTTCTATTATTTGCAGCCAAAAATATCTATCCCAAAGCTTGCCATGGGCCAGCATTTGTGCTAGAATCTTGAATCATTTTACTACTAAATAAAATAAAATGGGAAAAAAAAGACCAAAAAAAACAAACAAACCTCTTAAACGTTTCTCCTTTTCTGTAGTGATGTTGATAATGAGTATAATCACATACAGGACCAAATCTAAGCTTCTGTGTAAGGGGTTTTAAGGTCAGCAATGCCCTCCATAACATATAGCCTTGCCTACTTGTTCAGATGCATCCCCCCTGTGGCACTCTATCCTTCAATCGTAATGAACTATTTATAATTCTCCAAACACATCCTGGAGGTTTTAAAATATGGCCACACATTATTTGAAATTCCTCCAATTATGACGTGATAAACATGTCTCATTTCCTTGAATCCTTATGATTACATTGTGAGCTAATGACTACGTTGACCAAGAGAGTATAGAAGAATGATGCTTAAGTGGCTTCCAAAACTAGATCATAACAGCTGTGCAGCTTCTCCAGGTTTTTCTGGAATACTCACTCTCTAGAAACTTCCTTCCCATGCTGTGGGACTCTCAGTCCACATGGAGGAGTCATGTGTAGATCCTCCTATCCACAGTCCCAGTTGCGCTCAGGCTTAGAGTCATGCTGAATCAAGCACCAGAACGTGAGTGAAGAAACTTTCAGATGACTCCAGTCCTCTGGCATCTGAGCCACTTAGAGCCATTTACAGATTTCTGCAGTGTTTCTAGAAGAAGCCCAAGACCTGATGGAGCCGAGATAAGGGGTTCCTGCTCTGTTCTCTCTGAACTCCTATTTCACAGGCCAACAAACATAAAAAATGGTTGTGATTTTATACTACTAAGTTTGGGATCCTTTGTTATGCACCAGGAGATAATTAGAACAGACTTCGGACTTCTGTTCATTAGAATTTGGATCCATGTGGCAGTAATACCCTTTCTCTTGCTGTTCAGGCAAATCCTCTTCTCTGCCACCTCATTGAAGTCTTCCTTCAACTCCTCAGCAGGCTTATGTTTTCTGTCTTCTGTGTATTTATAAGTGCCAGCTTGTAAATCATCTTGAAGAATTTTAATTGTCTGTGTCCTGTTTCTGCACCGACATATAAACTCTTTGAATGTAGGAACATGTCTTTTTGGCTTTCTATCCTCAGGGCCAGATTGCAGTATCTATCACATAGTAGTTGTCTAAGAAGTGTAATGAAATGATATGTTTTTGCTAGAAGTATTACAGAGTTCAACTGCAGCACTGTCAAGAACTGTGAAGGGTCTGAGATTTTACCCTGTAAGTTGGATAAATACCCAGTTCTTCCCTCCTGTGTTTCTCCTTTAATCTCACACTGCTACTCTTCCACAACACTTCTGACACCAGATGTATGGGGATTTTCCCCCACAGCTAGCAAATCTCTGTGACACAAAATGGGTATCTCCTAGAATTTAACTCAATTTTGACACTAAGTGGACATAGCATCAGCGTCCACAGGTTAATGGCTCAGTCCCATGAGATCACTGCCCATTTTAGATGCCAATTCCAAGTAGGAGGTCCCCAGGCTACAAATTGGAGATTCCCAGGACCTCATCCCCCTTTGATTTGGTTATTTGCTAGAACTGCTCACAGAACTCAAGGAAACACTTACTTCAATGTACCAGTTTATTAAAGGATATGATAAAGAACACAGATGAATTGCCCAATGAAGAGATACAGAGGGCAAAATCTGGGAGGGTCCCAGGCACAGGACCTCTTTCCCCATGGAGTTGGGATGCATCTGGTATATGGATGTACCTGGTATATGGATGTGTTCCCCCAACCTGAAAGCTCCCTGAACCCCATACTTTTGGGATTTTAGGGAGGCTTTCTCATATAGCATAATTATTAACTCCATTACTAGTCCTTCACCCCTCTTAGCAGAATGGGGGGGGTGAGACTAAAAATTTCACGTTTCTAATCATGGCTTGGTCTTTCTGGTGACCAGAAGCCATCCAAGATACCAGCCAGAGTCCCCTCATTTTGTTCTAATAAAAAAGATGCACCTAGTGCCCTTATCATTTAAGAAATTACAAGGGTTTTAGTAGCTCTGTGTCAGAGTCTGAGTGTAATGACCAACATAGATATATTTTTTTTTCTGTTCTCTCATTAGCCTGCCACAATATCATGGATGTTGGCAGAAGACATGAGTCTTCTAGATCAGAGACAAAAGAATATATTATTCATGACAGTAGTGGTAGCTAGATTGTTAGCATTTCTGCCCATTCTCCAAGCTCCAGTTCCTACTAAGTGTTGCACATGGGGCCAGGTTATGCCTGAACATGCAGTACACTGAATTATAGGAGAGGAACCCTGAGCTTAGGGAACCTGAATCTTTTATAAAGGTCAGTAAACCTACCTGCCCTTTGCCCTGGAGAGAGACATTATCTTGATTATACTAGACAGTAAATAAACCTGCCCTCTGCTGTAGAGGAAGAGACTATGTCTTCCAAGGCTGTTTCCTCAAACAGCCTTGAGCATGTAGTCTGAAACAAAGGGGATAATTCTCTTGGCAGGATGAACAGAAATGTGAAAGACCCATGGATACTTGTCTCCTCCAAAACTCAGAAGAGATATAAGTTACATGCATTATTTTTCAGGTCATGAAAATCTTCAAAGAGAAGGCGATAACTTAAACTGAGTCTTGAAATAATATGAGTAGACATTACAAGGTAGATGGTATTAATAGGACGTTTCATGAAGCAGGAGCAATTTGAACGAAAGTGTGGAGGAATTATGACTTTGGAAAAATGAAGATGGTTTGACATGGATGCATTGTAGGGCATAAGGGAGGAAGGAGCCTAATGTGAGATGGATGAGGGGGTAAGCCAGAGACAGCGCACAGAAGGTCGTCTATGCCATGCTGACAGATGTATACTTTATCCTATAATAAACAGAGAGTCAAGCAAGGTTTTTAAGCAATTCAGGCAGGTGATCAGATTCCTTTTTAGAAAGATACATCTAGCTGAGACAGAAAGGGCATCCGCGGCGGAAAGAAGAGCATGGATATAATGGAGACGTTAAAGTGCCAGCAAATTGAGGGAACTGTAGCAGATCTCGGAACATGATGGTCAGTGCAACACTCATCAAAGTGAATATTTATTAAGAGTGATTTAACAGCTTTCAATCAGTTACCAGGTGCCAATTGTTAAGCTGGGGCATAACCCGGGGAAGTCTAAAGCTATGCTATGTTAAATCAGGCTAAGCTAATTTATGTCTGAATAACCCATAGTGAAAGAAGAGATTCGAGTTGGCAATTAGGTGTTCTCTTAACTGCCTACTTTGATTGATTATGATGGTCCACCTGGAACGTGGTGTTAAGAAGTATTTTCAGCCCAATTCTGGGCTCAGCGGAAAAGAGGGAAATCCTTAGTTTTGCCTAATGGTGAGTAACAATACATTTGCTGGCAATGGGCTGGGGCTAAGGTTTCCTCAAAGCTTATTACTGGTAAACCGAAACCTATACAGGGGGCGGACCCTGTGGCAGGAGTAGTTGTATAACTATGTGGAGGTGATGAGGTACATTAGGTGGTAGAAGTGCACAGACAGGAGGAAATAGGGGTGCTTAGGGTTTAAATCCAAGGTCTAGACTGGAAATATGAGATAAGGGAGGCAACAACCAGCTCGGGATGGAGATGCTGTCAGATTACACCAAAGGGGTGAGTTATCAATGAGAGATTTTTTTTTTAAATATTTTATTTATTTATTTGTCAGCGAGAGTGTGCACAGGCAGACAGAGTGGCAGGCAGAGGTAGAGGGAGAAGCAGGCTCCCTGCTGAGCAAGGAGCCCGACGTGGGACTCGATCCCAGGACACTGGGATCATGACCCGAGCCGAAGGCAGCCGCTTAACCAACTGAGCCACCCAGGCATCCCGAGAGATTTTCTTTAATGCAGTGACTTTGGTCCTGTTGCTCCAGACCCAGAAGTTTGGTCCCGGTACTTGATGTCAAAAGTGACACAAGATAAGGATGTCAAGGTCAGTACCTAAGGAGGAAGAGAGTGTGTCTTCTTTGGTTCAGGATTCTCTAATTTTTCTCAAGAGTAAGCATTTTCATAATGTGAATTTGCAGTATTATTCAGTAATATTTAATTCTGTTATGGAGGATAAGAAAAACAAGCAGGATGGATGAAACTCAAAGTGTGTCAAATGGCTTGCAAGATATAGATAAAATTAATTAGATGGGTTAAGTATAGATAGTTACTTATAAGACATGTTAAAAAATAGAATAGTTGGAATATACAATAAAAAAGATCGAACCAGGGGCTCCTGGGTGGCTCAGTGGGTTAAAGCCTTTGCCTTCGGCTCAGGTCATGATCCCAGGGTCCTGGGATCGAGCCCCACATCGGGCTCTCTGCTCAGCAAGGAGCCTGCTTCCTCCTCTCTCTGCCTGCCTCTCTGCCTACTTCTGATCTCTGTCTTCCAAATAAATAAATAAAATCAAAAAAAAAAAAAGATCGAACCAAAGAAGTGAGTGTGTATATATATACATGTATATGTATATATATACAGATATATATGAAGGAAATTACAAGGGTTTTAGGAGCTCTGAAGGATAGAAGGACCAAGAAACACAAAATATTCATAATACACTAAATGAACTAAATACACTAAATGAGGCACATGAAGTATTCAATATTCAATACTGAGCTCAATACTGAAGCACTCAATATTAAATCAGCCACTCATTGATGATATCATTCTGGTCCTGTGTTACCTCAGCCCCCAAAAAGTTGCTCAACAGGCATGCTATATTCTTTTTCTTGCATCGCTCAAGCATGTGTTCTAGTCACCCTCCATCTTCTAAGACCCTTTGCTTAAGCCTGATACAGATCCTTAAACTACACCTTCAGTGGAGAAAAAGGTTGATGTGGCAGAAACACAAGAAATATGAGCACCATAATCCGAATGCATATAGTATAGTCCTTCCATCCATTAAAACTTGGAACATGCCACTCCATTTTTTCCTGGCTTCCATAGAATCTGATTACAAATGTGCTCTACAAGGGTGCCTGGGTGGCTCAGATGGTTGGGGTGTCTGCCTTCAGCTCAGGTCATGATCTCCAGGTCCCAGGTTTGAGCCCCATGTTGGGCTCCCAGCTCAACAGGGAGTCTGCTTCTCTCTCTCCCTCTGCCTTTCCCCCTGCTTGTGCTTTTTCTGTCACTTCCTCTCTCAGATGAATAAATAAAATCTTAAAAAAAAAGATACTATCAAATTATAAAAAAAAAGAAAGAAAGAAAGAAAGAAAGAAAGAAAGAAAGAAAGAAAGAAAGAAAGAAAAGAAATGTGCTCTACAGTTGAACAACATGGGTTTGAACTGCATGGCTCCACTTACATACAGATTTTTTTTTCTATAAATACAGTACAGTACCATAAACATATTCTCTCTTCCTAATGATTTCTCAAATAACATTTTCTTTTTTCTAGCTTACTTTATTATAAGAATACAATATGTATTATATATAATGCAAATAACATATGAAACATGCATTTATGTTATTGATAAGGCTTCTAGTCAACAGTAGGCTATTAGTAATTAAGTTTTCAGGGAACCAGAAGTTATACATGGATTTTCAACTGTATGGGGGGGGGGTCAGTGCCCAAAACTCCCATGTTGCACATGGGTCAACTGTACTATAATTCTTATGTAATGTTTTGGTTTTTTCTCTGCCTGCAAGATTTTCTCTTTATCTCTGATTTTCAGTAGTTTGAATATGATGTGTGTGTCCTGCTGTATTTACCTAGTTTGGTAGTCCCTGAGCTATTTGGATCTGAAGGTTGATATATTTCATTAATTTTGGAAAATTCTCTACCATTATGTCTTCCCATACTTCTTCTGTCCAAATCTATCTTGTTCTACTGGGATTCCAATTACAAGTGTGTTTTACAATTTGATATTGACCCATAGTTCTTGAATGGTCTATTCTATTTTTTTTTTTAATGTCTTTTTCCTCTTTGTATTTCAGTTCGTGTAATTTCTGTTCTCCTATCTTCAAGTTCACTGATTGTTTTCTTGGCTCTTTCAGATCTACCAAGAAGCCTGTCAAAAGAATCCTTCATCTCTGTTTTCATTTCTAGCATTTCATTTGATTGTTTCTTATAGTGCACTAGAGCTTTTCACCTGTTAACTGTAGTTATTTTAAGTTCCTTGTCCGACAGTTCCAATATCTGGGTCATATCTGCATTTATTAACTGCTTTGTCTTTTAACAAGAGTGCTGTTTTTGCTGGCTTCTTTGTGATAAGTTTTTTTTCCCCATTATTTTATTTTATTTAATTTTTTAAATTTTGTGATAAGTTTTGATTGAAAGCTGAGCATCTTGTGTGGGAAGTAGACATGCCTGAAAGGACACATGCCCCTTATTTTGCTAGCCCCTTAGTGTGGGGTATAGAGACAGTTGGGAGTTGAGCTGGGTTTCTATTTTATCGTCACCAGTTACCTTCAGTGCAGGTTTCAAATCTTGCTAGCTTGTCTTGTGCTTAGGCTGGGGGCTGGTTTGCTGAGGGGGGAGGGTTTCTCGGTGTCTCCCCTACCCTCAGAATTAGGTCTTCCCTTTGTGCCTGCATCTCAGAGAGGGAACGCCCTCCATGCTATTGTCTTTCCCTTAGCAGTAACTGCTGTTACTTGTTACTCAGAGCTTGTTAGCCTCTTGGTGGGGGCTGGGGGGTTCTCTGGTTCAATCTCAGTCTTGGAGGCTACATTTCTGGGTCATAGGTGTGGGGTCTTCGCAATGCTCTTGCCCCTAACCCAGTGGTAAGGCAACTCTAAAGGACAAAAACATTTTCCTGCCCCCCTCCTAAAAGCAGAAGTGTGTTTGCTTGTGTGTTTGGTCATTTCTCCCAGCTTCATACGTGTCCTGTAGGTGACAAGGTTAGTTGCCCTTTTCCCAATGACTTAGGCTTTTATTTCTCAAGGGGAAGAGGACTAGGTTGGGCTTTGTGTCTTTCCAGAAGTGGCTGCTGTTCCCCTCTCCCAGGCCTGTATTTTCTCTGCCTCTCCTACCTCCAGTCTTTCATGTGGGTACTGAGTGAGATCCTTAGAGAAAACTCACACGTGTGTGCAAATTCCTCTTATTTCTGTGGCTCCTAGGGATTATATAATTTTTCTAAAAAAAAGATTTATTTATTTATTTATTTATTTGAGAGAGAGTATGAGCGGGAGGGACAGAGGGAGAGGGAGAGAGAATCTCAAGCAGACTCCACACGGAGTACGGAGCCTGACATGGGGCCCGATCTCACAACTTGAACTGAAACCAAAAGTCAGACGCTTAACCAACTGCACCACCCAGGTGCCCAGGGATTATATAATTTTACACAAGCTCACACTCACCCTTTAGCACTCCAGTAAACATTTTTAGCTAAAATAAATTCTTCTTAGTAGATTGTATGGATGGCATCTCACATCTACCCTGGTAAGCCAGTCCTTGTGACCGATCTCTTCTTGGACATACATGTTTTTTTAGATTTTGGGTTAGCTGGTTGCCTTGCAACCTCAGCTATCAAGCATTCAAGAAGTGATTTTGCAGATTACCCAATTTTTCTGTTGTAAAGGTGGAAACAATGCTCTTTCCAGCTCTCTAGAACCTGAGAGGAAGTTTGCACCATATTCTAGGGTGTTAACCTTTCCCAGCTCTATCCCCTTGATTCCCATTGTATCCTTTAAATTGATTTAATAAAATATGAGGTTTGAACATTTTAATTTGATCTGTGAGCCTCTATGTGCCTTAACATCCATGAGACTTTGCCTAGTAAAGTACTTCTAGGCTCTCACTGCATCAGTGTAATTTTCCACACAGCGACTATTAGCTTGGTGTGGACAAGTCTCCTCTCTGTTGAAATTATTTCCTGAGATCCTGAGTTTTGCACTGGGGCATTTTTACTCAAGAGTTTACAGATGTACTGAAGAGTAATACGCTTTGCTACACGTTCACACATAAAACAATTCATCATTATGACAGCTCTGTAGTTGAGTGAGCTGGTTCCTTATAATAAATCTCATTATAGAGATAGACAGACAAACAGACAGATGGATAATTTGTTCTATTTTTATGTTTCTCTGGGGAACCCTGCCTAATACAATAGATTATATTATTGTCACATCTAGGTTTAACTTTGATTTCTCTATTTACTCCTGTTACATAGCTCCTATCCCCAGTCAGACAAGGAGTGTCTTCCTCATTATTCCTGTGAGCTTTTGAGCAGAGCATCCATTACTGTCACGTTTAATACTGGTTG
Organism: Mellivora capensis; assembly: GCA_004024625.1. NCBI lineage: Eukaryota > Metazoa > Chordata > Mammalia > Carnivora > Mustelidae > Mellivora > Mellivora capensis. Next base: position 207,783 of record PISX010000367.1, read on the forward strand.
ACACAGATAATTATAAACTTAATATTTGCATCCCCATTATTAAGTTTACTTTTGAAGAGAAGGGTCTCCCCTTATTTGTCTTTTTTACCCCCAGTGTCTAAAACAATCATTAAGAAATTCAGTGAGGGGACACCTGGCTGACGTAGTCGGTTCAGAGCATGACTCTTGATGGTTTGTGAGTGTGAGCCCCATGTGGAGTGTAGAGTTTACTTACAAATAAAATCTGTTAAAAAAAAAAAAGAAGGGTACCTGGATGGCTCAGTTGGTTAAGCATCTGGCTCTTGGCTTCAGCTCAGGTCATGATCTCAGGTTCCTGGGATCAGGCCCCTTGTCAGGCTCTGTGCTCATCAGGGAATCTGCTTGAGAGTCTCTCTCCCTCTCCCTTTGCCCATTGCCCTGCTGTCTCTCTCTCTCTCCCAAATTAAAATAAATAAATACATCTTTAAAAAATTAAAAAATTTAAATAAAAAAAATGATAGTAATAAAAGAAATTTAGTGAATGTTTATAAACTGACCATATATATAACATCTGCTATGGAAGTTATTGTTTGGATCCTGTGACTGTGTATATGCCTGGGTATCATAACTGGCAAGGGCTACTCAGATATTGGTTGTTATTATTATTATTGGCAAAATTGGCTTTGGTAGAAGGGCTAACCTAATAATATGACTTTCATTTATATCAGTGATTCTGTGACAAAGGAAGTATAGCAGTAATCACTTTTATGCATTGAATACTTATAGCATGGTGGCTGGCATACAGTGCTTTTGGCTATGGTTACCTGAGATTCAGAATGACCTGCTCTTATAGCAGATCTCTGGGCCTTGAATTTTGTATTCCTTGGCTCAGATCTTCATATTCTGCCCACAGTTGTCAGCTCTCTTCTGCCTCCAAGTACTGAAGCCTGCTTTTGTTCTTATAAATGCTGCTGAGGTCACGCTCTACCCAAACTGACCGCCCAGAACATGAGGCTGCCACTGACTTCAGTGATGACATCTTCACTTATGTCCTGTCCACTGGGCCAGAAATTGTTGAATGTTGGCATACATTAAGATTAAACTAACACTTTCTAGTGGAAATTGACAAGCTGATTCTAAAATTTATATGGAATTGCAAGGGACCCAGAGTAGCCAAAATAATTTTGAAAACAACTAATGAAGTTGGAGGACTCACACTTCTCAGTTTCAAATTTTGCTGCAAAGCTGTAGTCATCAAAACAGTGTGGTATTGGCATAAGGATAAACATATAGATCACTGAAATAGAATTGGGAGTCTAGAAAAAATACCTTACAATTATGAAATTGATTTTTGTTGAGCATGCCAAGACAATTCAATGGGGGAAAGAACAGTCTTTTCAACAAATGGTATTGAGGGGCACCTCGGTGGTTCAGTTGGTTAAGATTCTGCCTTTGGTTCAGGTCGTGATCCCAGCGTCCTGGGATCGAGCCCCACATCAGGCTCCTTGCTCAGTGGGGAGTCTGCTATCTCTGCCTCTGCCCTTCCCATGAAAGTTCACGCTCTCACTCTCTCTCTCAAGTAAATAAATACATTAAATCTTTAAAAAAAGTAAACAAAAATAAAACAAACAAATGGTATTGGGACAGCAGGATATCCATATACAAAAAAACGAAGTTGAACCCTTACCTCACATTTATAAAAATTGGTTCAAAGTGGGTAAAAAACGTAAATGGAAGAGTTCAAACTATAAAACCATTAAAAGAAAACATAGGCAAAAACCCTTGTGATGGTTCCTTACATATGACACCAAAAGTACAAATGACAAGAGAAAAAAATTGTACTTCACCAAAATTAAATCCTTTGTGCTTCAGAGGACACCATTCAAAAAGTAAAAAGACAAATCACAGAAGGGGAGAAAATACTTATAAATCACATATCTGATAAAGGACTTATATCCAGGATTTATAAAGAACACTTACAGCTCAAAAATTAAAACAGAAACAACCCAGTCAAAAAATGGGCAAAAGAAAAGAATAAACATTTCTTTGATGAAGATGTACAAATGGCCAAGAAACATGCAATTGTCCTCACATCCTTTGTCATTAGAGAAATGCAAATCCAAACACAATGAGATACTATTTCACACCAACTAGGATGGGTATAATCCAAAGATAATAACAGATGTTGGGGAGGGTGTGGAGAAATTACAACAATAATTAAAATGCTGGTAGGTTTCTAAAATAGGGCAGCCACTTTAGAAAACATTGTGGCACTTCCTCAAAATGTTAAACACAGATTTACCATAAGACACAGCCATCATACTCCTCGTATATATCCAAGAGAATTGAAAACTAAGTCTACATAAAAACTTATACATGAATATTCAAGGCAACATTATTCATAATAGCTCAAAAATGGAAACAACCCAAATGTGCACTAGCTAAAGAATAAACAAATGTTGTAAATCCATGAGATGAAATATTATTCAGCAATAAAAAGGAATGAAGTATTGACACAATTTGCAACATAAAGAGCCTTGAAAACATTACTGCTAAGTGGAAGAAGCCAGTCACAAAAGGCAACATATTGTATGATCCCATTTATAAGAACAGTGCAGTCACACTCTGTATCCCCCTCCTACCAGCCCTTAGTGGTGGGAGGGGGATATGGGCTGTGACTGCTAATTGATAGGAGGTTTCTTTTTAGGGTGATGAAAATGTTCCAGAATTAGATATTGGTGATATTTACACAATTTTATGAATATCCTAAAACCTACTGAGCTGTATACTGAAAAAGGCTGAATTTTATATGTGAATTTTATCTCAAAAAAGCTGTTAACAAAGAAAAAAAAGATTAAGCTGAGATTTCCTTTTACTTCTAGGGACACTCGAATTTGCACACCCATAAGAATTAATGCTGAAGTGCTGTTGGTTCACTAGACTTTCCCTCACTTCCCAACTCCCCTACATCCCCAGACCAGATTCTGATGTTCCTATATACTTTATTGGCATGCCTGAATCAGAATAGGTTAATGAAATATTATTTTGTCAATCAGCAACAGTATTTTCTTTCAGACTTGTGAATGAAATACACACTATTAGGCTCCAGCAATATGTTTCAATCTGTGTCTAAACATTCCAATAGATTGACTACACTGAGTTTATTTATTTTAGAGAGCCGTGGCGGGGTTGCGGGGGAGGTGGGTGAGGAGAAAAGGGAGAGGGAAAGAGAGAGAGAGAATCCTAAGCAGGCTCTATGCTCAGCGTGTAGCCCCATACAGGACTCGATCTCAGGACCCTGAGATCACAACCCCAGCCAAAATCAAGAGTCAGACCCAGCCACATGGGCACCCCAACACTGGGATTTTATTTTCAAACCATTAATGTCAGTAGGTCAAATACCTGGAATAATTGAGAAATTGACATGCAATAGTGTTTGCATAAAAATTCAACCCATTTTTGATCATTAAAATTCTCTACACACTGCACACACTACACACACACACAATTTTACTGCCGTTGCCCCAAAGAAGTTTCTCTTTCAAGAAACAGTGTATTAAATGGAGGAAAGTAACTTGTCTCTACTTGAAAGTCCTTCAAGTTGGCTTTTAAAATGTCTTAAATTTGCTCTTTTTTCCCCAAGCTGTGTACCCAGCAAGAGACTTGGGGATAAAGTATAATCAGGTGGAATTCATGCTTGACATGTCCTGGAATTTCTACCCCACTCTTCAGCAACCTTTATTTCAACAACAGAGACTATCATATAATCATCATTTTCTACTGGAAAAATACAATGTGAGTCTGAAATGAATGACACTGCACGTCATCAGGCGTATCTGGAAGCCTGTAACCTAAACAGTGAACCTGTTTAAAACATACACTAGACTCCTAATTTCTCTTCTGGTCTTCTGAGGCCTGTTGCTAAATCCCGTTCTACATTAAAAACACTAACCACACTCTCCACTTCTCTGACAGACTGCAAAACAGTGTAGAATAAAAATTCTGCTTGGATATCATGTACATGCTGCAAGATACAGCAGCTACACACAATGATGGTCAGTAATGACTAAAATATGGCACTAAATGCAATCCCCTCCATGTGAATTGAATTAATTGATTTATTAGGTCCAAAATAGCCAGGTGGATTTAAGCTAATTAAGAATTTGATTGCTAATTGCCAACAAGGGGGGATTTTAAAAAAATGAGTAAGTTCAATACGTACTTGTAACACATACAAACTACAGGCTGCCTCTAGCAAGGGATGTAGTGGTAGTTAAGTATAGTGTCTGAGTAGAAATAAAATAGCCTATTCTCTCTGCAATCCATGAATGTTTCTGGTTAATGTCACCTCTTCTAAGTAGACACCCATAAGAAAACCCGACGCAGCACACAAAAAAGAACATGTAAAGTTAAGAAGTGGCCTCGAGGGGCGCCTGGGTGGCTCAGTCAGTTAAGCATCTGCCTTTGGGTCAGGTCATGATTCTGGGGTCCTGGGATCAAGCCCTGCATGGTTGACTCCCTGCTGAGTGGAGAGCGAGCTTCTCCCTCTCTGCCCCATCCTCAACCCCCTGCTCGTGCTCTCTCGTTAATCTCTCTCTCTCTCTCAAATAAATAAAATCTTAAAAAGAAGTATCCTTAAGAAAGAGTCAGACACATGAACCATGAAATAATAACAAATCAGAATTACCTGCCCTATAAAGGAATGAAGTGAACTGCTGTAATATTTCATTATATGTTTCTGTATCCATCCACTTATCCATTGTGTACCTTCGTTTGCCCACACATCTAACCATTCATTCAGAATTTCTTGAGTATCTTATGTGTACTCTCATATCCTGCTTCTTTACTTGATACTCTATCTGAAGGATGTCAACATGCTAATAAAAGCACACCAGAATCCTTTTTTTTCCCTCGAACAGGTATTTAGGTCTCATTATGTGCTATGTGATGTGCTAAACACTTCACATACATAACCACCTTACTCCTAGCAGAAACCAGCAGATGAAGAAAAGGGAAGCTTAGACATGTTACGTGTCCAAGAATACGAATCTGCTAAGCGGTACAACTGGGATTGAAACACAAGCTGTTTGTGTCCAGTGCTCTCCTACTTACTGATTCCCCTACACCACCATTTCATAAGCCTTGTTAATGGCTATATCATATTTCAGTGTTTTGATGTACTATAATTTATGTCATTATTCCCCTATTTTGGGGTATGTAGGTTGCGCTTTTTTTTTTTTTTTTTTTTTGCTAGTAAGTAAATATTGCTATAGTGAGCACACTCGTATATCAGTTTACTCACTTTTCTGATTATCTCCTGTCCATTTGTATATCTCCTTTGGAGAAATATTAATTTAGATGCTTTACCTATCTCTACATTGGGTTGTCTTTTTTATCATCGAGTTGTAAAAGTTCTTTGTTCTAGATGCAAGTTCCTTATTGGATATATGCTTTGAAGGTATTTTTTTCCCATTCTATAGCCTGTCTTTTCACTTTCTTGATAGTGTTTTTTAAAGAACTTCTAAGAGTTTGGAGTCTTACGTTAGGTCTTTGATGTATTTTGAGTTAAGTTTTGTATATGATGCGAGATAACTCATTCTACTACATGTGGATATCCAGTTGTTCCAGTACTATTTGTCGAAAAGGTTCTCCTTTCCGTATTGAGTCATCTTGGCATCCTTTCTAAAATCAACTGACCATAGATAGATACCCGGACTTATTTCTGGAACCTTCATTCTATTCCACTGCTCTATATGTTTATTGTTATGTAAGTACCACTGTGTCTTAATTAATTGCTTTGTGGTAAGTTCTGAAATTAGGAAGTATGAGTCCTTCAACTTTGTTCTTTTTATTTTTATTTTTTAAGATTTTATTTATTTATTTGACAGAGAGAGACACAGTGGGAGAGGGAACACAAGAAGGGGGAGTGGGAGAGGGAGAAGAAGGCTTCCTGCCAAGTAGGAAGCCAGATGTGGGGCTGGATCCCAGGACCCTGGGATCATGACCTTAGCCTAAGGCAGACGTCTAACCATCCAGGTACCCCAACTTTGTTCTTCTTTTTAAAGATTGTTTTGACTATTCCATGTCCCTTGCCTTTCCATGTGAATTTCAGGATTAGCTTGTCAGTTTATAAAAGAAGTAAGCTGTTATTATGGTAGGTTTTGTGTTGAATCTGTATATCAATTTGGAGAATATTGCCAACTTAACAATGTTAAGTCTTCCCATCCATGAGCATGGACTGATTTTCTGCTTATTAAGTCATTTTTCATTTCTTCCAACAATGTTTTATGATTTTTGGAGTATAAATTTTGCAATTCTTTGGTTACATTTATTCCCAAGTATTTTATTCTTTTTGATGCTAGTGGAAATAGAATTGTTTTAATTTCATTTTTGGATTATTTATTGTACCTGTACAGAAATACAATGGATTTCTACATATAGATCTTGTATCTTGCAACTTTCCTGAACCATTTCCTTAGTCCTAACAGTTTTTTAGTGGCTTCTTTAAGATTTTCTACATATAAAAGTATGCCATCTGTGAATATTGTTTTACTTTTTCCTTTCCAATCTGTACATGTTTTATTTCATTTTCTTGCACAATTGTCCTGACTAGAACCTCCAGTACAATGTTGAGTGAAACTGGCAAAAGTGAATATCCTTGTCTTAGTCCAATGTTAGGGGGAAAGTATCCAGTCTTTCAACATTAAGTATGAGGTCAGTTGTAGATTTTTTATAGATGCCCTTTATCATCTTGAGTAATTTCCCCTCTCTTCCTAGTTATTGAGTGTTTTTATCAAGAAAGAATATTGGAATTTATCAAGTAATTTTTCTGTGTTCCATGAGATAATCATGTAGGTTTGTTTTTAGTCTGTTGATACGGTGTGTTACATTCATTGATTTTTGAATGTTAAACCAACATTGTATTCCTGAAATAAATCCCATTTGGCCATGGCGTATAGTTCTTTTTATAAGTTATGGGATTTGGTTTGTTAGTATTTTGTTGAAGATTTTTGTATCAATATTTATAAGATATGTTAGTCTTTGTCTTTTGCCTGGTTTTGGTATCAGGGTAATACTGGCCTCATAGAGTGAGTTACAACATATTCCCTCCTCTTCTAATTTTTGGAAGAGCTCATGAAGAATTGGTACTACTTCTTCTTTAAATAGTTACCCATGAAGTCATCTGATTATTTCTTTAGATAAGATATCTGGAAGTGGAATTACTGTGTCAAAGATAAAAACATATACAAAACTTTTTGTTTAACTGAATTGCTTTCCTGGGTAGGGAGTGCCAATCATGCTTCCATTAGCAGTACATAAGCTAGCACATTGTTTTGGTCATAGCAGAACTGAATTGAATTTTATTGATAACTAGTTCTTCTCAACCCTGAAAACAACATACACTAGTATATCAATCAAATAATTGTTTTCAGTACTTGTTTAAAGAGATTGTATCTCTTGTTTATGATAATTAAAGTTTTGTGGGTTTCCTATATTGATTTTGGGTCAATTTCAATCATAATCAACTTTATATTCTCTAGATCCAGCCTATTTTATTTATTTTATTAATTTATTTTTTAAAGTAATCTCTGTGCCCATTGTGGGGCTTGAACTCACAAGCATGAGATCAAGAGACTCATCCTTTACCAACTGAGCCAGGCAGGCACCCCTAGATCCAGCGTATTTTATTTATGTTTTTTTTTAGATTTTATTTATTTATTTACTTGTCAGAGAGAGAGAGAGAGAGAGAGTAAGCACAAGCAGGCAGAGTGGCAGGCAGAGGCGGAGAGAAAACAGGCTCCCCACTGAGCAAGGAGCCTGATGTGGGACTCAATCCCAGGACCCTGGGATCGTCACCTGAGCCAAAGGCATTGGCTTAACCAAATAAGCCACCCAGGCATCCCAATCCAGCTTATTTTAGAGTTAAATGAGTAATAAATACCCATATCTTCCTAACACTTTTTATACTGTAGGGAATCTTTTTACCCCCACAGCAGAGCTAAAGTGCAAGCAACATTTCACTGATATACTAAATGTGAACCAGATAACAAGGTAACTCAGTTTGTTGTGCTGTTTTTGCTAATAAATTGTGATAAGGGATTTATAGCTTTAAAAATTATGAATATTGGGGCACCTGGGTGGCTCAGTTGATTGAGCATCTGGCTCTTGATTTCAATTTGGTTCATGATCTCAGATCATGGGATCAAGCCCCCAGTCAGGCTCCGAACTGAGTGTGGAGCCTGCTTGGGATTCTCTCTCCACCCTGCCCCATCCCCCGACCCCCCCTCCCTCTATTACTCCCTTCCTCTCTCTCTATCTCTAATTAATTAACTAATTCATTAATTAAAAACACTTGGTAGATTCTTATATCATGCTTGTCATATATAAGAAATTTCATATTTCCATCACAACTTTTCATGAGTATTCTGGATTCATTTCCCACATGAATGAATGAACACACCTACTTCTATTCATTTTTTTCCAACTTTATTGAGAGGTAATTGACACATAACATTGCGAAAGTTTAAAGTATGCAATTGATGATTTAACGCGTATTTAAATTTAATCTTGATTACATACTAAGAATTTTCTGACCAACCAAGACACTTGAAAGAAGCATAAAATGTGGACTTTAATTGTGGAATGTAGCAAATTTGAGTTATGTGTCCTGCCCATTAACCTTAGAGTTCATTCTTCTCTTGATGTACTCTCCTGCCTGAGGGAGGCTCTTCCTCTTCATGAAAGGTCTTAAAGCTCATCACCCACTGTCCACTTAAATCCAAGTCTATTTAAACCTGCCAGATCCAGTCAGTGTTTTCCTTCTCTGGTCCTTGTTTCTTGAAGTACTAGGAAAGAAAACCCATAATAAGGGTGATCCCAATGAAAGTTTAGACAACCAGTTAAATATATTCTTTAATCACTCTGGTTGCAGAAGCTTGTATTACTTAAATGGCATTCTAGGCACTAGTCATTATAACTCTTGCTTCATTACATTTGAGTATCTTATTTTCCTTCTCTTTTATTGCCTTTTACTTTGGTGGTTGTTTATGGCCCTTCTGGGCTCACATATTTCTTTATTTAAGAGTTCACTGGGTTTGTATGTGATCTTATCTTTAGTGTCACCACCTTCCCACCTCTTGCCGGTTGATTTAATATTCACAGCGACATGATCTCCAACTCTCTTGTGAGTCAATTCACATCCAACTTAGAGCAAGATGCTGTATGAATTATACACAAAATATTGCCAGTTCAAATAGCAGAAAAGGTTAAATTCTGGTTTTATTTCTTTTCTTGTGACTGGTTCCTCACCTCTTCCATCCCATTTCTCTCTCTGTGTGTGTGTGTGTGTGTGTGTGTGTGTGTGTGTGTATTTTTAAGTCTCCTAGGCTTGACAGAATTTACTGAACATATATTTTTCTTCTCTAAACTTGATTGTTCTTCAGTTTTAGGTACTAAACATACAATAATTTCATACTTATTTTTAAGCAGAATTATTTCTTAAGTCTATAGCTTCTCTCTCACATTTACTAAGGAGCTCATTGGAGAAGTGGGCCCAGACCTTTGTATCACAGTGAAGGTTCTAAGCACCATGACAGATGTGCTTAGAGTGTGTACATTTCCCTTTTCTTAGCTAAGTTGTTTTGGTTGGAAGTAAGAGAGACTAACTGCTTAGGTAGTAAAGGGAATTTATTAGAAGGATGTGGGAGTATCTGAAAGTACCCAAAGACAGCTGGCTTTCCCAGGGACTAAACACAGAACCTGGAGAGCCACCAAGCATTCAGGCAGGCATGACGGCTCTGCACTCCCTCGCTCTACACTTGTCTCTGTCTGTATCCAGGACGCTGTCTCTAGCTCTCAGGGTGTATGATAGAAAAGGCTCAACCTAAATCTCCTGAATTTGTTCTGTCTCACTCCTATTTCCAGATCTCTGTGAAAATAATTTGATTGCCCTCATTTGGATCAAGTGCTCGTCCTGGTCTGGTCATCTGTGATAGTAGTCTGCAGACGCCTGTGAGTAGGGATAGATGGAGAAGAGCTCAATAAAAAAGTATCACATGAGCTCATGAGCTAGATGCACACCCTTGACATTTGTTCAGTGTACCACCTAGGTGCTAAGTCTCGAATTACAGAAAGTGATCATTTAGCAGACAATAAGCCATATCTGGTCTCCTTCAGAAATGTGTATAAGGTCGAGGCTTCATCCTTATAATGGTGTTTGTTCTCTTAATTGCATTTCATCTGCCATGTGCACACTTACCCACATGGCCTCTTGGGCTCTTCCTTTTATTCATTTATACTCCCTTTCCACATATAAGGGGAATCATAAATCATTTGCAGAATTTTCTGATTCATTCATTCCTAGATAGAGATAAGTAGAAGGAATGGAACTGCCCTAGTGAGATTCAGTTTCATGCTCTTCAAAGTTAATGTGGGTATTATTTCTCCAATAAGCATTCTTAATGTACTCAATAATACCAGCTGTTGTGATTTTCTTACTACCATGGTCTTTAGTGAATTGTACTCTCTGGTTTGTTACAGTACATCTGTGAGACAATGGAAAAGTTTCTGTAGCCATGAAATTGGGTTTGAATTTTGAGATAAGGTTTTTGAAGATATATGTGTTTAGAATCTGGTGATAGCAAGGTCTATGTCCCGTCCACACGTAATATGTTGCTAGAACAATGTTTTATGCTCATTTATTCATTAACCTTTTATTTATTATGATCTTAAAATGAACAAAGCACTGTTAGGGCTAAAGAGAAATAGTAAACTTCCATAGGCTGCTTACAGTTCAAGAAAAGAGGAGACTTTAAGATGAGAGTTTGGAAGATAAAGGTCATGATATTAACTGTCTTGGAGGTCCAAATCAAAGTGAGCCTATTGGAGTGTGCTGAGAATTGCTCATTTTTAATTATTTCAACAGATGTCTTTTTGCTATCCATGTTTCCTCTATTTCAGCCATTCTCACATTAAATATGATATTTATATTAAATATTTATATTAAATATATTAAATATAAATATTAATATTCATATTAAATATTCTCATCTTGACACTTTTTGAAACACTGTTTACTCAGCAATTATTTCATTGGTATGTATTCATGGGAGTAGGGGACAGAAATAAGTTCACTCCTATTATTTGCAGGGCCTGAGGCAGGAGTACAAATCGAGCCCCATATATGTCTAAATGTTTAGTTTCAAATTATAAATTAAATTTTAAAATTTTAAGTTAACATTTTTATTTCCAATGCATTTTACAGATAAAATTAGGATTTATTCAAATCTCACTAGCCATTTTATCACAAATAAAACTATTCTCAATTTTAGCTTTTCTAGCCTTCAGCGTCCAGCTCAATGACAAGGTAGTCAGTATTATACTTCGCACATGGGATGTCTAGGCCTCTTCCAAATATAAGAGCCATTGAAATTATTTAATGTTATGAACCTTTATTTAACTTCCATGTGCAACTGTCGCAAATACTATGTGCTACATTTGTGGTTATCTCCACAACTCTCTGATACCCAGAAATTTAATTTGAAGGGAAGCCAGTGCTTAGATGCTTGGTACTAATGGGAAAGGATGCTTCTTTTTGCAACAATCTATTGAATGAATGCTATCTCAGAAGGGTTCGACAACGCAATTGCTTTGCTTTTTCTCTTGAGCATTTTTCACCTCTCATGTTCTGAAATAGAGCTGCTCTCTGTAGCTGACAATGGCACAGTCCTCAAGCATTCGTGGTACGTGGAGACAGTCACCCTCTGTTTCAGAAAGATACAGGGAAAGAGATGTGGAGAGGCCTATCTCTGGGCCTGAGGGAAGAGGTGGCAAATATTTCTAGTTTCAGGTTAAGCGGCATCAGTACTGAGAGCCAGATCTCCAGTGACAAAAAAAATCCCTGGGTTCTTGAATATATTTGTCATGCGTGTGTGTCTTTGGGATCTCGGGGATGCAGCAAAGGACTCCCCTTGCTCAATTCGGAGGGCAGTCCTGTAAAGAGAAGAAGCAACAAAACAGGAGAAAAGGGTAGCCTGGCCGTGTCCCACTAGACCATGCTCAGTAAGGGCCCAGTTTCTCTGGGCTGTACTGGGCTGTACTGTATCCCAAACCTAGGAGAGTGTCCAGCTCATCAGCACCTGAGAAACATTCTCTGCACGAATGCATTGCCGCACGAATGCTTTGCACAGTGGTGGTGAACAATGTTTGACGATTCTTGACACTAACTGCAAGCTCAGGGGCCGTCCTTCAGCTGGCCTTATCTTCTGATGCCATGGGCCTTACTTCACTTTTTCAAGTAACAGTTGCTAAATGACTCTCCTAGGAATTCTCTCAGTTCCGTCCTATGAAGGCTGCAAAAATGAATCGTTTGGCCACTTCGTTTCTTAAAAGTGAAACTCTCTGGCCAGATTGGGACTTTTCTAGGCCTCACGCTACATGGAAGCCGTAGTCCAAGCTTGACTTTGACTTGGGCTGATCTACTTAGTGATGCTGGTCGTGTGCTGCAGGAGCCTGTCTGAAAGGGGCCGGCCATATAAGCAGACCTCGATCTGCATATGTAAGTGGGGAGCTGCTCACTTGTTTCCCTGCAGGGACGAATGTATTGTTTTTAATTGTCTATTTTAATAGGCATGAATAAAGTACTCTTCTGTTTTATTTGATCTGCGTCCCCTAGTGGGATTTCTCCCTGCTTTCTTTTTACCACTGTGACAGTTTCCTATTTAGACATTTAGTTCTTTCGACAGGGGCTCTTGATTTCCATGGCAAGGACTGTTTCTTCATCTATTGATGTTCAATCCTAGTGGTCCCCAACCTATGGGATCATTTGCAAAAATGGGTTGAGTTTTGGGAGTCTGGGATGAATGAAAGGAATTCCATGAAATAGAAAACAACAACAACAAAATCAAGCACAGGTTTGATTTAATTGGCTAAATGAATCTGGATTGATTTTTTTTTTTTTTTTTTTTTTGCTTGAATGTTCCTAGCGGTGATTACAGGCAACCAGGATTAACCCTAGCTGAACCACACCCACCCTCCACTGGGTGGATTCTTTAACAAATACCGGACCGAACTGTATTGGAATGGTCTTCTGGTTGGATGACTTTCTCCATGGAGAAGTATTTGGCTGATATAGGACGAAATGATGGAACATGACCAGGGCTAGGAGACAGGAGATGTGAATTGTAGAACCAGCTCTGCCACTTCATGACTGTCTGGCCTTTGTTGAATTATGTGGGTCCTTATCTAACATCATAAGCAAGTTGAAGTAAGGCCCCTTCCTGCTTCTAGTTCTATGACTGGCGACAAAACATTCTTGGCTCACTATAGATGCTAGACTTCATTTTCATAGCAGATCTTAACTTCTGCTTTGCATCATCTGATAGATTTGAAAAGATTTAAAAGGCGATTTAAAGTTTGAGATGACAGTCCTGAAGAATGAACTTGTATAACTGAATGTACACAGACTTTGTGACTTGCTTTGTCATTAGAACCTGGCTAAGAAATGGGAAAGGTAAGATTTACAAAACCTTCCGGTGAATTGACTCTATTTTCTTCATACTTGTTACCCATACTGCATTTTACCATTCACACTGATGGTCTCCTCTTGGAAAGACAAGGCCAGGAAGACCCAAATAAAACTGTAAGGTCAGTGAAGTTGTCTTTGGGACTGGCACCATTCTGCTATCCTCTCTTTCACCAGCCTTCTGTTCCAGGGCCAAAGGCCTCAATCTGCTTTCCCCTATAGATAGCTGTCCCTATCCCACCACCCAGTCCTAATATCCTCACATTGTGCTGTGCTCCATGATCCTCCAAGCAAGTTGAATGACAGCAAGTAAGAATCTTCAGAATTCATCCTACCCATCTACAGGGTTCGACAGCTCCAGGCACATGACCAGGCCTAGCCAATCTGAGCACCCCAAATCTATCCAAACTGATTGGTTTAGGAATGGGCACCTGTCCCAAAGAGGCAAAATCAGACTTTTCCCTCAAACTTTTGCTTGAAATTTCATGAAAGGGACAAGCTTTCTTCTCACTGGGATACCAGTCATAAGAACAGTAATCCTAGAGCTACCTCTAGTCATCCATGCTGCTGTGTGGGAAATTGGCCTGGGAATGAAACCAACACAGAGGGAAGCAGAGCCAAGAGATGGAGAGTGATGACTAATTCCTAATGATATGTTTTTTTGTTAATACTCTTTAAAAATTTATTCACTTAAGTAATCTCTACACCCAATGTGGGGCTCAAGCTCATCACCCCGAGATCAAGAGTTGTGTGTTCTTCTAGTCTTCCAACTGAGCCAGCCAGGCGCCCCTGAACCCTGGAGCAGCTCTGGCTGAAACTTCACGGAAGCCATGAGATTCCCAGTTATGTGAGCCTATAAATAGCCGTACATTCTAATTCAGGTTGAGTGTCTTTTGCTTGCATAAAAACATTCCTAATGCAATTTCTTAAATTCGCTTTATTGTCATGATTGACTCATTTTTAATTACCTTCTTTACATCTCAGAGGAAATCCCACTGGAAGCTCATCTCTTCTCCTCCACGGTTATCCACCTGTTTCTCCCTCTTATTTATAGGCATATCCATCCCTGGTTATCCAGGATAGTACCTTAACTTATTTCCTGTCTTTTTTCCCTCCACAACCAGTTGTTGTCAAATCCTATAAACTCTACTATTTAAACATCTTTCGGACCCATCTCCTCTAATTAGTCCTTCCTTCTTGGATGCATTTTCTGTACTTCAGTTAGTTCTGAAAGAGAAGGGGAAATTTGAGCATCCTCTCTCTACTCTGCATCAGCCCAAAGAAAGGGGGATGTATTTAATCATGTAAGAACCCACTCCCCTAGCTCTTCCCTGCTGGAGAAGGAGTGACTCTTCTGATAATTCAGAGGACAATCTATGGGAGCATATTTCGCTTATGAACCAAGCGACAGTGCCTAAATCATCCCTGCTTTCTTCTTATCCTGGGTCTATAAGCCATGGGCCCTCTCTGGGGTTTTCCTTGTTCCATTTGTCAGCTCACTTGGGCAGTGCTGACTCTCTCTGTTCCCACATCCCTACCTATTTCTAAGTGGTTAAGTCAGCTGGGTCTGATCCTTTCCATTATCACAGAATAAACTCTAAACTTATTTGTATGTCAGTGAACATCACCACAACTTACTTCTCTAGTTATATCTCCCACTTATTTCCCTGTATGTAATCTTCCCCATAGCTACATTGGAGTACTTTCCATTCCTCATCATGCCAAACACTCATATGTTTCTGTGTCTCTCCTACTCTTCTTTCTTCTCCCTAGACTTTTTTCACTATCCCATCTTCCCCATGCTTCAAAGACCAGCTTTAAATGTCACCCTCTTCATGAAGTCTTCCTCAAGTCTTAACAGTAAGAATTAATTATCTATGGGGCACCTGGATGGCTCAATCAATGAAGTGTCCAACTCTTGATCTCAGCTCAGGTCTTGAACTCAGGGTGGTGAGTTCAGGCCCCACACTGGGTTCCATGCTGGGTGTGGAGCCTACTTAAATTAAAAACAAAACAAAACAAAAACCAAGAAGAATTATCTAGTCAACTAATATTTCACAGAGGATCCAAGAATACTCAAAGGGAAGAAATGGTCTCTTCAATAAACAGAGTTAGGAAAAATTAATAATAGTCACATGCAAAAAAATAAAACTGGACCCCTATCTTGTCCCATCCACAAAAATTAACTTAAAATGAAGTAAATGTAAGAACTGAAACCCTAAAACTCCTAAAAGAAAACATAGGGGGAAAGCTCCTTGACATTGGTTTTGGCAATGACTTTTTGGATATGACACCAAAAGCAAAGACCACAAAAGCAAAAATAAACAAGGGGGTCTACATCAAACTTAAAAGCTTCTGCACAGCAAAAGAAACAATCAACAAAATAAAAAGGAATCCTATGGAATGGGAGAAAATACTTTCAAACTATCTATCTGGTAAGGGGTAAATATCCAACAACTCCTATAACTCAATAGCAAAACAAAAAACAAAAAAAGCAAACAAAACAAAAAACCCAAACAATTCAACTGAAAAATAAGCAGAGAACCTGAACAGATATTTTTCCAAAGGAAGTATACAGATGGCCCACAGATAGGTGAAAAGGAAATCAACATTACTAATCATTTAATTTCCCCTTTTACATTCATATCTCTCTCCTTTTATCATATTATAATTTCTTAAGGGCAGGTTCCTTTCCTTTCTTGTCTTTGAATCCCAACTGCCCCTTCAAAGTTTGAGATGTACATTTTGCCTCATATCATATTTAGAGACTTCTCTCTAGCCAACAAGAATATAAGGTCTTTGAGGGCAAGAAGTATGACTAATTCATATTTGTACTACTTTACTTCTACCCAATAAGTGTTTTCAGAATGAATAAATAAAGGACTATTCCCAAACCCAGACCAGGTGATCCTGGGATTAAAGGACATAGACCCATTGATGCAAACATAATTTCTAGGGTTTATCTGGTGTTGGCCTGGCCTCTTTCCTTTAAGGAAGGCTCATTTTAGATCCCACCTATTCTCCTGTGCTCTTTTCAACAATCCTCCATACATAACTTGTCCAAGTTGGCAAGAGAAATACTTTAAAAGTCTCCCAGGGTGGTGGGGTGGATGGGCAAATTCCATCTTTATTGCTGGATTTTCTTTCAGCTGCTTCTGGTTCATTTTACTACTTCACAATCTTTGGCTTCCTGCCTTCCTGTTTTGGCTTCCACAGCTTGACTCCTGGGTTCAGCCTGGTCTTCTAATTTATGCCTCCATTCACCCTTCTCCCATTCAAAATTTATGTCCTTCAGCTTAATAATACCCAGCCAAATGTAAGTAGTACCCTTTCCCCATGCTCTGCAGTGCTCGGAAGGGGCTCACTCAGGTCATGCTCAGTCCTTGCTCAACTCCCACCCAAAAGAGAAAAAGGACTCATCAGCACCCTCAATTCTGTGAAGCCTCAGCTCTCTGAGAAGTCATTCCAATCTAGTTAGTCACCTGAATTGGATTTTATGAGTAGGATGGGGGCATTGATTTCTTGTTGCTCTACACATAAGATAGATTAACTTTATTAAACATATTGGTGAGCAGTAACATTCTGACCTGGTTAGTCACCTGAACTGGATTTTATGAGTAGATTGGGGCATTGTTGTTGCTCTGTTGGTGTAAGGTGGGTTAACTTTATTAAACATGTTGGTGTGATGTAAACATGTATTACTCCTTAGAACCATCAGTTTGCCAAGTCATACTGAGTCATTCACCTGGAGGATGACTGAAGGGGTTAATTTAAAACAGCTGCATCTAATCATCCTGGTGTATACTTCTTAGAAGGCATAGGAAAGACAGAACAACAACAACAAAAAGGAGAACTTCTGTGGAGAGAGATCTCTAAAAGCTAAGATGAGGGGTGCCTGGGTGACTCAGTTCTTAAGTGTCTGCCTTCGGCTCAGGTCATGATCCCAGAGTTCTGGGATCGAGCCCCATCCTGGGCTCCATGCTCAGCGGGAAGTCTGCATCTCCCTCCCCCACTCCCTTTGGTTGTGTTCTCTGTGTGTGTGTGTGTGTCTCTCTCTGCCAAATAAATAAAATCTCTAAAAATAAATAAATAAAAGCTAAGATGAGTGTGGGTAGAGTCTAGTTGCTTTGAGAAGCAGAAAAGAATCAGATCTACTAATTAAAGTGGGTTGTATTTGGTATAAAAGTCATCCCAATGCGGCATTAAGAAGAACACATCGATATTGAAGAGCAAAGCATTGTAAGTCAGTTGTATAAAGTATGAACAGTGTATCTTTTCTATTTAAAATATTCCTCTTATGTTCTTTCTATTACTTGGTACTCCTTATCTTGCCTAATGTAAAGTTATTTTGGAAAAGTGTGAATTAACTAAAATTGAAATTATGGGGGATTTTTTGTGCCTTTCAGTATAGGAAATATGCATCTATTATTTCTATAAGTAAAAAACAGTGAATTTTACCAACTACAATAATTATATGCCATCATATCAAAGTATAAGTCTGTATTGCCCTGATATTTCTCAGTTTTTCACCCACAAAACGTTAAGTTTCTGTGGTTTGCTCTAACATCCAAACAAAGACACTATATATGGTTTTCTGTCTGGGTTCCCCTGTAATTTAAGCTGTATTGCCTACCAGTCTTTGCTCAGGGAAGCCAAATCAGGCTATTCATGTTAATGTGGCTACTGATAAACCAAAGTTTATCCCATTTACAGACTGCCAGGTGACCCATGAAATCATGGCATTTGGTTGGGGAAGGTCCCCAGTCTAACTGAAGCTACTAATGTTTCTGTTAGATTTTGGGCTAGAGAATATGTAGAGAATTATTCAGTTTGGTATGAGAGAAAAATGGCACATTTCCACAAAGTTAAATATTCTGCGTCAAAAGAAGATTGTCCTAACTAGAGTTGCCTTGATTCCTCACTGCCTCCCTGACTGTAAATGATTCTAAAGAAATCTTGTTCCTTGCAATCAAGAGAGGCTTCAAGTTCCTTGCTGCTCACTGTGGTCCACAGACCAGCAGCATTGACGTCAAGCTTTGGAAGCTTGTTAGATAACATAGTGTCTCCGGTTCCACCCAGACCTATTGAATCAGCATCCGTATTTCAACAAGGTCCCCAGGTTAAAGTCTGAAGCTAAAGTTTCAGAAGCTTCATTTTAGTATACCCCATATAGTAGACTTCTGTTATTCCTCAACATCCATTCTTTCCCTCTCCCATAACAACAGAATCTTAGCTGGTCCCATGGGTGAGTTTTCAGCTCCACATTTACTCACAGCCCTTCTAGCTCGGTGGAACTATGATCTGGCCGATAGGATGACTAGGAGAGTGATGGGAGCCACTTCCAAAGCTTGTCTTTAAAATGGGTAGGTCTGGGGCGCCTGGGTGGCTCAGTGGGTTAAAGCCTCTACCTTTGGCTCAGGTCATGATCTCAGGGTCCTGGGATTGAGCCCCACATCAGGCTTTCTGCTCAGCGGGGAGCCTGCTTCCCGCCTCCCCCCCCCCACCCCCCGCCTGCCTCTCTGCCTACTTTTGGTCTCTTTCTGTCAAATAAATAAATAAAATCTTAAAAAAAAAATAAAATAAAATGGGTAGGTCTTCCCTCTGGCAGTGAGGTGGGAAGGACTATGGCAATCACTTTGGACCCCTAAGTGGAAGTCACAAGTTGAATATGTCAGAGCCACCTACCAGCACAGTGCTGCCCATCCACCTCTGGACTGTACCATGAGAGAGGGACAAACATCTTTCTTATTTTAGTCATTGTAAGTGGGGGTATCTTTAGCTTAGCAGCTCAGCTAACTAATAAATGAATATTAACAGAGCTTGATGAGCAAAGGGACAGTCCCTTCAGAATTAAATGTTCAGCTCATTCATAGTGCCAGGAACAAAACTTGAATCTGTCTGCTTTTGTTGCCTTCATTGAAATGGGCATTAAATAATTATAGAGCTAACCCATAGTGGTAGAAATGTAGCTCAGAAATTAACCATAGAATACTGTTTTTTGGTTAATGGATAACGATGATCTGATATTAGTACTCACCCAGAGATTGTTTCTGATATTAGTACTCACCCAGAGATTGTTTCATTGTTTCTATGAAAGGTTAGGATAATCAACAAACCGCCACCCAACTGATATCAGTTGGATTTTCAAGCTATCGCAGGAGCTTGTCTCTGCAGAATGGACATTACAGGAAAAGCCCACCTCCTCGATTTACAGAAATCCCCAACTCTGCAGGTCAGAACAGAAATAAAACTAATATTTTCAATTGATGAAGTTTATTTTTTTAATGTACAAATATTCAGTAATGTTAGTTAGTCAGAAATTTCTCAGTAACTCATGACTCTACTGTGTTACAAGGAAATAACCAAATCCACGTGGGATCTGGAGCATTTTGAGACACAGAATTACTGAGTTACTTGGAATTAGGATGACAAAACAAAAACTCATACCAAACCAGGCACAGAGATATTTTCCTAATCATTTTTGGCTAAAAGTTTTATGAGTGCCTTAGTGTAGAGGTTTAAGAGGTGAAACACCAGATACCAACTTTAATTATTACACATCCTGATGGCACTTTGCTGATTGTGTATGTTTATGTTTAAGGACACTGTGGAGCAGAGATGACAAGCACCCTTATTTGCTGACTGGGCCTAAGCAAGCTCCCATCTTGTATCCTTGGGACATGTAACTCCTTGTCTCCAGGGGAACTGTCCACCAAAGTTAGAGCCAGAGAACACCAAAAAGGAACTAACTATAATTGACTGCTGTTTCTAGATCCTTTCTGAGATCCACTTCTCTGCTGAGCACCCCATGAAACACCTTATTCTCCCCCCCAATACCTAACCTTCATTTCTATAATCTACTCCCTGCTGTGTCACCTTCCAGTTTTAAAATTCTCATTCTTTTTCATTGTCGAGCTTCCTTTAATAGTGCACTGAAACTGTAGGGGGAAAATAACTCATCCTTCCCACTCTAGATAAGGTGATTTTATTGCCTTTTTTTTAGGTTCCCAGGTATGAAAATGAGATCCGCTTATGGCTAAGACAGATTGAAAGTTATTTTTAATTCTTGTTACTAAATACCCTTGACTAAAATCAGGCTCAGTCATTTATTATTGCTTTTATACCCAATTTGAGGGCAATTTTTATCTTGTCTTTGAAACTGAGGGCCAAGATACTACAACAATAACAAGTAATCTCCCTATCATACTTCATACTTTATAAAGTGCTTTTCTCATACCCTACCTTGGGAGACAAGTATTATTATTAACTCTTTTTTACAGATGTAAATGTAAATTGAGCCCTAGGGTAGGTAATTCACCCAAGACAAAAGAAACTTGAACTGAGGTGGTTTTAGCTCAGCCCCAGACTCTCTATTATCCTTCTTATTCTGACCACAGACAGGTATTGCCATCATGAGGGTGCACCACTGTCATGGCAGTCACCAATTCCTGAGTCCTTCCTATGTTTCTGACCAACAAGGTTAATGATACCATCTCATTTAATCCTTACAATGGTCCTGGTGGTTCTTTATCAGTTGAGAAAACTTTTAGCTTCGAGAAGCACAAAACCCAACTAACAGTGGCTTCAACAAATGGGATTTTTCTTACATTAAAGCTCAAAAGTAGGAGAATTGTTAGCACTGTTTTGGTAACACATTGGTGTTAGGGCTTTAGATCAAGCCTCTTGGTCATCCATTCACTACTATGGAATGACCACTAGAGCATTACACCATCACACAATTGCATTCACACTTAGGACCAGGACTGAATGTTTCTCCTCCTGGGGTCTTCCCTTATTGAGGAAGTTCCCCAGCTAACTCTCATTGTCATCTCATTGGTTAATCATGCTTATCTCTAGGCCACACACTGGGTCTCCTTTCCTTGAGATCAAGAAATCTCTGCCAGAAACTAAACAAACACCTGGGTTTCATTCAGGCCCTCCCTGGACAAAGGTACCCAGCAGAGGCTGGAACACAGCTCATAGTTGGGACAGCCCATGCATCAAGCTGTGTGACTCAGCTGTATCACTCCAGAGGCAAAAGACAATGAACATCATGCATATTGGTAAAACATCTTAAAGGCTTTTGGCCTTTACTGACTTGCAAGGAGAATCATCCTATCAGAAGAATTAGAGAATCTAACTCTAGTTGCCAAATCTACCAATGATTTCCTTTGTGACAATCCATATTCACTTACCTCCTTTTTACGTCAGGCTAATAATTTATGTCAGTTGGAGCTCAGTGTTTTATGAACCGAGGGTGAAATTATTAAATTTTATTGTTTGTGATTCCTTCCTTAAGTTATATTCCTATAATTGCAAACTCACTGCATTCCCCAACCTCTATTTTGAATTTATTACTAGCCTTCTTACTGCCTTTTTAGATCTCAGAAGTAAACTTCAAATATTTACAAATCTCAATTTCATGTTTTCCCTTTCATAAATCTGTGGGCCAATTCGGTGCTGGAGACAGAGAGTAATAAATCTGGATATTTATGTATTGTGCCAGCAGGCAGTGCACAAACTTTCCCACATAGCTTGGTCAATGAGCTTCAGTCTTGACCTGTAACACTGGTTCTAGTCTAATCCTGAGGCTCATATTAACAGAATCATTATAAAACATCTGGTGACTTGTATACACAAAAACCCTTCCCTCATTCCTTCAGTCATAATTTGTAATCAGACAAGTTTAGTGGGCACATATGTTCTCCATGTTAGTGGAAGGGAGGGAATCAATGGTGTTTTTTCCTGTTATTACACTTATCTTATAAGACAGGGAGAGAGTGATGACCAAACATGCAAATGGAATAAAAAGTTATTTTTCAAAGATCTCTCGTTCCAAGCATTTTTAGCATCCTTAAAAATAAAATACAAAAGTTCAAGAAGAAAACACAGTGGAATTAAAAGCAATTTTACAGGGGGGACGACTTTACTAAACATGAAACAGAGTATGGAAGCCATAAATGAAAGTCTGCTAAAATGGACTACTTGAAAATTTAATGTTTATATGACAACAACACCCAAAACAAAGTCCAAGACAAATGAGAAATGGAAAAAAATATATATGCATCCCATATAGCAAAGAGCTATTTTTTTAACATGGAAAAAGATCTTACAAATAAATGTAGAAAAGATGAACGACTCAGTTATAAACACAGAAAGAGAACATGACTAGGAAGTTTATAGAAAAATACAAATGGTAAAAGACAAAAGAATAAAGGGTAAGTTTAACATCATCTATAATGAAAGAAATGAAAATAATATAATAGTTTTTCTTTCAGCATCGGATTGGCATAAATTAGAGAGTTGTGATAATACTCAGTGTCGCCAAGGGTGTGATGAATAGGCCATTTGATACATTGTTAGTGGGAGGATAAATTGGTGAAGCCATTAAAAGGGCAGTTTGATAGTGTCTATCAAAATATGGATCATACTAGGATGCTTTGAGTTGGCAACTCCAATTCTAAAATTTTTCCTTATATACAAATAAATACACATGTATGTATGAATGTTCATTACATCATTGTTTGTGTTTGCAAAAACTTTAACACCCTTCCTGTCCATCAATAATGCATTGCTTAAATAATAGTACATTCCTACAGTGGAAAGTAGGAAATGTATGTCACCCATTAAAAAGATTGTTAGCTTTATATGTCCAAGACTAGAGGGAATTATCTTTAATCATTACCTGCATATCCTTCTAGTAACAAAATTGTGAAGTAAAGTAAGCCATGATAACACAAAAATATTCACTAACTGGCCACTCAAATATCCTACCTTGCTACCTCTGCCTTCAGATGATGAGATCAGCTCAAGTCATACCAGTGCCAAATGTCAATCTGATAATCAGACTCATCAATAATTAAAGACAAAACAATAACAATGATGACAAGATAGGCACTCCAAAAGAACATAATTTGAATGTCAAAGGATTTGTAACTGAGATCCTGGGGAAAACTGATAAAACCCAGAAATAAGTTTGTACGAATGACTGTCCTTAAGATAATGCTGTGAATTAAATGTAAGTGGAAAGAGACTATGTTGAGGTAGTGTACAATTTGAAGGGAGGAAGGACCCACCCCTCACTCTCAGTGACACTTGATTTTTTTTTTCTCCTTCTGAGAAACACCACAGGGTTACAATTATAATCTAAATTTTGTCAAAAATGAGAAATATATTTTCATGAATTTTAGTGTGTTTTAGGAAAAGTTTTCAATTAGCAATTATTGTGCCTTGGATGAACCTCATTGGCTACAATACTGCCACTGCGCAAAACTGAATTTTAGTGTTTTTTAAAGATCAAGTCCCAATAAAATCATTTTCTCACTATTAACTATTTTATTTGGCCTCTTACTTAAGAGGTCTTTTTTCAGTTCCAGTTATGCTAATATAGCCTTCTGTATGTTGTCAAGTGAATAGAGTTGACTGCCAAATTGTTTCCTCCTGCTTGCACAAAAACATTTAAATTATTTTTTTTTAATTTTTAAATTTTATTTATTTGACAGACAGAGATCACAGTTAGGCAGAGAGGCAGGCAGAGAGAGGAGGAAGCAGGCTCCCCACTGAGCAGAGAGCCCAATGCGGGGCTCTATCCCAGGACCCTGGGATCATGACCCAAGCCAAAGGCAGAGGCTTTAACCCACCGAGTCACCCAGGTGCCCCAACATTTAAATTATATACATGTATATGTGTGCTTGTATATATGTGGGATATTCCGGTATGATACATAACAGATTAGTGATAGTGGTACCTCTGGGGTGAGGAACATGGGGGATTGCAGGATAGAGAAGACATTTACATTTTACTATCATTTCTTTGTATAATTTTTGAATCCTTTAGTGTGAGCATATATTAATTTTATAATTTTAAAAATATGCACATTTTAAATAATTATTACCTAATTTAGATAAATGAATTTTAAAATGAGTTAAAAACAGAATCAAAAAGAAAGTCAGAACTAATTCTATCTACAGGAGTTTTCAATCCTTGTTGAAGATTATTATTGAATAAGAATTCACATAGGATAACTAAGAAAGCAGATAAATAACTTTTAGTTATTTTAGTTTTAATATTTTAGTAATATTTTAGTTTTAATAAAAACTCCCTAATTGTGAGGATGGGGGGGTCAATCATCTGTGAAATGTGTTCCATAGCCACAATTAAATTTATAGGGAGATCTATTTCCCTTTAATTCTTTTGATGGTCTTTCATTTCCTTTATCCCATGAATGAGTCATCTAAACCCTCACCACTTGAAAATGTCTCCCTCCCAGAATTAATAAGGTATGTGGTAGAATTTCCCCAGCAATTTTTGGATATGTAAGATGTGTCTACACATACCTTAGATCCTACGCTCGTTCTTTGGAGAAGGTTTTGCCTTTCTTAGAATCATGTCTCTCACACACTTTCTCTTTTCTCCCTTCACTGTTGCATCCCCACAGCGGGTGCGAGGGTGGTCATCACCAGCTTTGCTAGCCCTCTCAGCCCACCGTCTCTGAGCCGGTCCTAACCCTGGGCTGCCTTTGTGACCTGCTCCAAGTTGTGTGCTTCGTGAGTGGCCACTAACCCCCATCCGGTCAGCTTTGCTAACTGCTGGGAATAATGTATCTTGAATGCTTTCTGTGTACTGTTCATGATGCCAAGGACGTTTATCAGGATGGGTTCTCAAAAATCACTCCCGCTCTACAGATGAGGAAACTACACAAATAACATGATTCTGATTCAGCAGGATTGGGAGTAATTACAGCAACTCTGAAAGCACCCCTCATCTAATTGGTCCTGCCATAAACTTTGTCTAGAATCCAACCATCCCACTACCTCCCCGCGACCACCCTGGTCCCTGGACCACCACCTGTTGCCTGGACGATTGCAAGGGAAGGGCCTCCAATTTGGTCTTCTTTCTTGTTCCCTGGGCCCTTTTTAAAAATCTTTAAATGTGAGCTAAGGCATATCACTCTTCTGCTTCCCATCTCACCCTGAGGAGAAACAAAGTGCTTAAAATGGCTTATCCCGTCCCTGCCCCACTGGACTCTCTCTCCCTCTCTGAAATCATCTACTATAATTTGTCCCTGAGTTTGCTCTGCTCTACCCACTACTTTGATACCTCCTGTTTTCCGAATTTTAGAAAACAGACTAATTCCACTTTAGTGACATACCCAAATGACTTTACTTTTCAAATAGATGGGGAACCCGTGTTGTGCTGTGGCTTTGTTTATCCTTTGTCTCGAGCATATGAGCTCTGCAAGGACGGAAACTATCTCGTAAAATTTACTCTTGTTTCTGGTGTCTAGAACAGTGCAGGCACTGCTGAACACATCCTATGTGTTCAGAAATAATTGTTGGATTTCTGGATCTATGTGTGATAAAATGAAAACAACCCACGTTTTCGAATCAGAAGCGGGTTCAAATTCTAGCTTTCTCGTTTATTATATGTGTGTCCTTGTGGAATGGTTTCCTCTTGGTGAACATC
This sequence comes from Mellivora capensis, assembly GCA_004024625.1. NCBI lineage: Eukaryota > Metazoa > Chordata > Mammalia > Carnivora > Mustelidae > Mellivora > Mellivora capensis. Next base: position 233,728 of record PISX010000367.1, read on the forward strand.
AGTTTCACCTCCTGCAAATATGAAATAGAGATATCGATCTCCTAGGTTTAGGGGAATATTTAGTGGTATCACAGATATCAAGAGCCTGGTATAAAATAGAGCTTTAGTACATTTTATCTTTCTTAAGTCCCTTCTCTTCTCTTCCAATTTTCCCTCAAAGACGGAGAGAAAGGAATATTTAAGGGCAAACTGGCATCCACTCATATTATCCAATAAACGTTCCTTGAGCTCCTACTATGTTGTAGAGCCTGGAAATACAAAAATGAACAAGCATATCCTCAAGGAAATCAGTTCAGTGTAATAATCTTTTTTATTAAACCAAGTAAAAAAACACTACAAAAATGGCAATTCTCGTCACAGAATATGAAAATATTAATCCTTCATTGACCACTATTTTCCCTTGTACCTGTGAAAACTATTATGTCACATTCTTAGCTTTTACATTTTTGAAATATACCTTAAATATAGAGCCACACATTCAGATAAACACCACAGTCTATATCCAATTAATATCATTTCAGTTTCCACGGTTTACTTTTTCTTCCTAGTTATGCCATACCAAATTTGCAGTTTTAAAACAAATACTAGAAAGACAATACGAAAAAAAGTTTATTTTTATTGAAGAGGTGATGGAGTGTTTTAAGTGGGACGAATTAAAAACAAATTTTATCCATTTGAAAAAACTTTGATTTTTTAATTTACCACTGCGTGTACATTAAATGCAGAATCACTGTGGTTCCTCGCAGTTCAGAAAAGTCAGTATCAATGAAATGCAGCACACACAACAGTTGAAGGATCCCTAAATTGTTATTACAATCATTTCAATTATTTACACAGTAAACTGTATAATATAACAATAACATTAAAAGATAAATACAGACCTTCGTTCCCTGATGGGCTACTTCTTCCTTCAGCTCATCTTTGCAATTAACCAGAAGTCAGATTCCAGGTCTTCCGGAGAAATATTTCACTTGCTTTTGAATCGTACCAGCTCCTTCTCAGAGTCTCCCTCCTGCCCTCTACATCTGATGAAACATTTATTTGAACCAACAAAATACATATGTACAAATAAATACAAATGTCAGGAGCTGACACGCAAATGCAAGCACACGTCTTTCCCCATCCCGGCCCCGTGACAGCATGACAGGCTAAAGAGCAGTTTGAATGGAAACTACGCATAAAGCTCCCAAACAAATGACCAGACCCAAGTGCTCTAATCAATTTAATGTCTTTAGGAAATATGCTTTTCTCCAACGCTGTGATTCTTTGATGACTCATAGTGGCAGGACAGTTAAAAAAAAGGCATGGATGTCTGTGAGTGACAAGACAGACGCTAAAAACGACAGCCCTCCCGCCTCATCACCTGACCCAGCTCCTTGATTGGGGAAGAATTAAGAGCAAGTCTCCGAATCTCCCGCACCTGGATGCCAGGAAACCAATCATCGCCCAGCCACTTTGTTGGGCCATTAACAGAGCCTTGAACTCTGTCTTTGTCCAAATGAAAGCACGAAGAAAATAATTTTTCATCTGAAGACTCATCTTAAGATCCCCAAATGGAAAGTAAGGGGAGCAGTACACCTCTTAAACTCCAGTCTGGCAGCTCTAACACAGGGCATTAAGGTAAGAAGGTTATTTATGGCAGAAGGAGAAGAGAGAGAGAAGAATTCCAAAGTGAGAGATGGAAAGGCAAAGCAAGGAGCCAGGCCCGGCTTGCACCATCTCCGGCACCACTCAAACATGAAAAGAAATAATTTTAATCAGGAACCAGGTGCCACAAATTTCAAAGGCAAAAACCTCACTTTTAACTCAGTCACCAAAATAATTCAGGTGGAGTAAACACGCCCCTCCAAAGATGATTATCTCAAAACGTCTCAAAGTTCCTGCAAGAAGGTGGCTGCAGGATATTTTTTCTGGCGCTATCTGAAGGTTACACCTTCGAGCTCACCCTGCCCTCTGCCCCACATCAGCATCTGGACTTTTCTCTACTACTTGGGATCACGATGCTCCCCTGGGGCTCCCTATGTGGAGGGTTTGACTTTCTGCCAGCCAGCCTGGAGTTTAGAATTCACTTTGCAGGCCAATTCCCATCACACCTCTCTTTTACTTTCCTTCCCTCAGGTTTGGAGCCAAGAATAGAGCAAGGAAGAAAGTTCTGTGTTCTCTTCCGGGGCGCTGTTCTTCCTGGTTTCCTCCGGAAGAGGGTCATAGCTGAGCCTTGGTGGGATTATTTTGAGATTCCAGGGCTCCCCTCTAGAATTAATCCCCTCCCAGGGTCGGGAAGGACTCCTTTGCCTGCACCCCCCACCCCCTACAGGAATCCTGATCTTTCTAATTCACAGCCAGGCCAGCAGTTTTGCTGAACGAAGATCTGCCAGACCCCAACTGGGGGAAGCCTGACTGCTTCTGAGGCAAATGATGGCTATAATCATTTTCAAAGGTATCGTTTTCACCTGGGAAGGGACTTGAGGAAGCAACACAGCACTCCATGAATATTTATGAGAGAGCCAAGAAAGCTCTTTCCTGCTGTGGTGGAAAGGGGAACTGGAAGCTGCACCACTGTAGGTAACCAAGTAACCCCAGGCTGGGAAGAAGGCAGGCAGGGGTGCAGAGTGGGGTCCGCCAGAGAGGAGGAGGCCGCAGATTCCAGCTAGCCTGGCTGTCCCTGGAGGAGTGGTGGTGGCCAGCCTGCCCCTCAGACTCTGCCTTGGAGGAAGTTGGAACTGGAAGGGGGGTGTTCTCTGTCACCCAGGGCTGGTGTTGGGGGGAGGTTTGATGAGGAGATCCAAGAGCACACTTGCGGACCTTTGATACTGGCCCAGCTTCAGACTTGCTTAGCTTCAGATAAATCTTCTCTTGTAACCCAGGGCCAAATATCTAGAGGTGGGAAACTGGCCACCCTAACTTGATGCTTCCCAACATGGTGAGGACGACCCCTCCACGGGGCTTCCTTACTTGGCAAGATAAGAGTTGTTCTAAAATCTTTGGGGAAAAATGGCTTCTTAGACTCTAGAGGCAGATTCATGTGGTGTTTGATTATTCTAATTACTCCAGAGGAGTGGGAGCAGGGGTTGTAGTGGGAAAATTCTGGTGCCGAGAAGCTGGGACTCCTAGGTGCTAATCTGGCTGACTGGGATCTTGGGAGCAGTCCCTTCCCTAACCCAGTGGTTCCCAACCTGGGTTTTTTGTTGTTGTTGTTGTTTTTTAAGTATGTAATACTTTTTTTAAAAAGGCGATTTTTAAAAAAGTATTTTATTTATCTATTTGACAGAGAGAGAGAGAGAGATCACAAGTAGGCAGAGAGGCAGGCGGGGAGAGAGAGAGGAGGAAGCAGGCTCCCTGCTGAGCAGAGAGCCCGATGCAGGGCTCGATCCCAGGACCCTGAGACCATGACCTGAGCTGAAGGCAGTGGCTTAACCCACCGAGCCACCAGGTGCCCCTTAAAAGGCGATCTTGTAAGGACCTTTAAAATAAAAAGAAAAACAGATCAAAGCAGGGGTGCCGCTATTGAAGGGGTGGGGGACATGGAGTCCTAGAGCCCCATTCCTTTTTTTTCCTGTGTGTGTGTGTGTTGGAGGGACGGGGATGGGGGGGTGGGACAGTGAGCCTAGGTGCGCTGGAGAGATCCTGGGGCTCTTCCGAAAGCTCTGAAAGTCAACGGACAAGACTACCCCTAAGGTAACGTCCAGTGTTTCAAATCTCATGCTTTAAAATGTCTTCCTTCTGAAGTGCTCATCTGGATGACTGGCCAATCTGAGAGTGGAAGAGGACTGGGGGAGAAAGGGAGGGAGAAAGCCACCCTTGTCAGTTTGGGTCTCACGGGGCAGGAGTCCCAGACTGGGAGACGGTCTCCGATGTCTCAGCAGGGCTGGGCGCGCTGTGCCACTGTTTGTTTTGGCCTTTCCTGCCCGTGTGCAACAGCAGGGTCAATGAAGGTGCCTCATTTCCTCAGCAACAAGCCCGGGTTCCCTGTGTCCCCTCCCCCAGGGAGCAAGCAGAGCAGCGAGTGCCCTGTCACGGTGTTGCCAGGGACAGGCTGACAGTAGGACCAAATTAGGAAGAGGACTGGCTGAGGGATTCCCGGCACCACCGCCCCTCAGCCAGCGAAATCACTAGAAGCGTGTGTAATCCTGTGTAGGCTAGGGTGGTGTGTGCCCCGCCAGCGAGGCAGGAGAAAGGATAATCAAGCGGGACATGGTTCTTTAATAAGTGTAAAACTAAACATCATCAAAATACTGCAACACAATCCTGGGGGCTGGAAGTGGTTAGTGTTGTGATTACAGAAAGGGCATCAGTATAGGATGTCATTTCTCGCAAAGATCCAAGAAAATGTCGAGCAACTCGTTTTTATAAACAAAGCCGTAGCACACTGGAGTTATGTCTATTGCAAACATATAGTCCCACAGCCTTTATTTAGAACATGGGCGAGGGGATTGGAACGGAATATAAATCTGGGACAGGATTCAGGATTGTATGTTACTCCTCAAAAGAGTAAAACGCGAGGCCCATTTTAAACAAATACAGGGCTTTTCAGCTCTGAAGCATTGTTAATCTTTTCATTAAAAGGCACGGTCGTTAAGTTCCAAATTCTTCTTCCAAAGATCAGATCCAGATTTTCCAGCTAATGAAACAATGGAGTAATTTCTGCAAAAACTGAAAGAGAGACATAGACAAATATTGCAGAACAGTTTATGGTTTATTACAGTCTGGGACACCCGGTGGATTTGAGCGGGGTGCACGCACACACACACACACACACACACACGCATGCACACATACATAGAACGCATTTCTAGAAGGAAACTATTAGAAGTAAAACTGATGAGTAAAGACAACACGAGTCAAATAGCTTCTTCTGGAGCCCACCACTCCTGGCATTTATGATCCAGTTGAGAGCTGTGTGGTGTGTGTGTGAGTGTGTCTGTGCACACGTGCACGTGTGCACGCAAGTTTCCTTTCCATTCCTGGTACCACTTGAGCAGTACAGTAGTGACCCGTGACTGGGCTGCGCATGCCCTTCCAGGAAGTTGCTGTGGATTGTCAGCCTGTGGCAGACAGAAGGTATTGAATCTTCTCTCCTCCCCTGAAGCTCGGACCCCCTCACTGCGACTTTGGCTTGGCTTTGGGGTGAGACACATCCTGAACAGTCGGAAACGTAGACAGCACTTAAAATTGGCAGGTGCCCGGGCGTTGTTGGGGACCATGATTTCCCTCAGGGTGAAAATCTCGCAGACAAGAATAAGCTGCATTTACAGATGCAGGCTCCGAGGTGGGGAAAGAACATGAAGGCGAGGCCTGTGTTCTAAAAACTCCTGGCCTGCTCTTTTTCTGCATTTCCTCTGCAGTCTGTGTGAACCCCGATGTAGTGGGAGGAGGAGTGGAACATTTCTACTCTCAGAATCATGAGGTGGATGGTGGGCGAAGGAAATCAGACCGCCAATGTGTACTTTTTGGCACTAACTTTTGGATGATGTTCTCAGCATTACATACAGAAGTCCCCTGGCTTTCTTGAATTGTGTCAGAGCCTTTCTCACACGCACTGATGAAAACAATATTGCACCGAAAACCCTCGAGCATTTCCTGTGCCTTTGGGGCACTGTCTGCGAGTGGAAGGAATGTGGAATTAAAGGGGGAAAGTCACTTCATGGTGACCTCTGCCAGAACCAAATGGCTCGTGAATAAAGTGTTTGGTTGATCTAGCACCCTTTCAAGAGAACAGGGGGACTTTATATTTGTCCGTGATCGTTATGCAGCATATCATAACTTCCTTGAGGTACACAGGTTTCAAGAGACCTAAGTAGGGAAATTGAGTTGTCCTGGATTCAATGGTAAACCAGTCATGAGAAGTAAGTGTAGATTTTCATACAATAGTGCTATAATGCTGATCTTAAACATTAAAACCTTGTCCGTCTCTATTGAGAATCAAATGGAACCAAGGGGTATGAAATGCTGGACTGGTTTGCCATCAGAGAATCTTAGCTAGTAGTTGTGCTGAGCCCCCCAGGCATCCATCGCACCAGCACGTAATCCAAGGAAAAATACTCTTTCCTCTGCAAATGCAGCTTCAAAATAGCTCCCCTATAAAACAAAAAAATAAATAAAAAACTCCCATGGGACACCTGGCTGGCCCACTTGGTAGACCATGCCACTCTGGATCTTGGGGTTGTGAGTTCAAGCCCCATGTTGAGGATAGAGTTTTCTTAAAAACAAAACAAAAGATGAACACAATAGCCTAAGCCCACTATCTCTCTCAATCAACCTTCTACTCCTTTCTCTAAAGACTTTCTGGCACTTACTGGGCAGAAGTGATGCCTCCCCACCAAACTTTGTTATTATCATACAGGTCAGGGTCCTGACAGGCAACAGGTGGCCTACTCGATTTGGGTAATGTGAGGAAAGTTTAATTCAAGTACTGCTCATGAAGGTGTTTGCAGATTGTAGGGAAACCACAAGAAATGGTACAGAATCTCAAGGCTTTTAGCAACTGGATGAGCACCTCTTTCCTGAGAAGGTAAGGAGAAGGAGTAGCTGCTGGAGTCCGAAAGGAAATAATTGTGTGAAGAGGCTCTCAGGTGACAAGAGATGCAAAGCTTCAGTGGACAGATACAGTGAGCTCCTGGGTGATTCCAAGGGAGTCACCCAGGGGAAGATGGAAGAAGTGGTGAGAATGAATACAATGACCTCACTCTCTTCCCCCTTTCTCATCTCCGGCTGGTGTTCCCACTGGCCAGACCCAATGGGAAACTAGTGGTAAACCTAGACCAATGAAGGAGTCCTTATAGGTTAGCTTCCCAAGGCTTAGGGCAGGGTAGAGAAGATGGAAGGTGAGTCTGGAGGGGCAAATGAGTACTAACCAGTATAGTTAGGCCTGAATTCAAATGCATGTCTACTGATTAGCTATTGACCTTGGGCAGATTATTTAATTTATCTTAGCCCTCCCTCTGAGGAGACAGTCACTTATATATCCTGTTCCAGCGTCCCAATACTCATTCCAACCCCAATAAAAGGAGATGTTAATATTATGATATTTCATAAAGAGGAAGACCTTATCATAAGAGTGAGCCCCACATTGGGCTCCACACTGAGTTGGACCTGTTTAAGATTCTCTCTCATTCTCCCTCGGCACCCCATACACTCGTGTGTGCAGGTGTGCGTGCTCTCTCTCTCTCTCTCTCAAAAAAAAAAACAAAAAACAAAACAAAACAGGAAGACCTCAAGTGACATTCATATTTACATTACTTACCAAAATATTTTAACTCCATGTACATTTGTATTACATTTTATTGCTTATTTTATACTATTATTTATTGTGACCACAAAATGTTTAGCAGCTTTATTGAGATATAATTGTCATACAAGAAACTGCACATACTTAAAGTACACAATTTATTATCACTGACACCTGTAGTCACTCATGATACCATCACTACATCAAAATACTAGCCATATCTATTGCCACATCTATTGCCATATCTATTGCCCCTACAAGTTTCTACATGCATCATTATAATCCCTCCTTCTGGCTCTTCCCCAAGCTCCCTTCACCACTTATAGATAAGACTTCTATTACTATACACTAGCTTGGATTTAGTGGATTTTTATATAAGAAGAGTCACATGTACTCTTTTAAAAATCTGGTTTCTTGGGGAGCCTGGGTGGCTCAGTGGGTTAAGCCTCTGCCTTCAGCTCAGGTCATGATCTCCGGATCCTGGGATGGAGCCCTGCATCAGGCTTCCTGGTCCGTGGGGAGCCTGCTTCCCCACCCCGCTCTCTGCCTGCCTCTCCACCTACTTGTGATCTCTGTCTGTCAAATAAATAAATAAAATCTTTTAAAAAAAATCTGGTTTCTTTCAGCATAGTTATCTAGTAATTTATCCACGTATCCATGTAGCATTGATATTTTATTCCTTTATAATGCTGCGTAGTATGCCATTCTATAAATATATCACAGTTCCATCCAGATGTTGATGGACATTGGGTTTTTTTCCTGTTTTTTCACTGTAATGAAATGCATAGGGACATATGGTTTCGAGCAGAATGGCTATGTCCTATGGGGACACTGCCTTTGGGGAAACTGCCAAATTCTTTTCCAAACTGGTTGCACCATTTTACATTTCCAACAGCAGTATGTTAGAATTCCAGTTCTACAATAGCAGGTCCTCAAAAAAGTAAAAATTGAATTACCATCTGATCCAGTGATTCAACTTCTGGGTATATATTTGAAACAATTGAAAGGAAGGACTCACAGAGTATTCGCTAATGTTTATTAGCAGCATTATTTGCAATAGCCCAAAGGTGGAAACAACCCAAGTGTCTGTCCGTGATTAAATGGATAAACAAAATATGGTATAACACACAATGGAATATTATTCATCCTTTAAAAGGAAGGAAATTCTGACACATGTTACAATATGAGTGACTGCTAAGCACATTACGCTCAGTGAAATAAGCCAGTCACTAAAAAGACAAATACCCTACTGATTCTACTTATAGAAGGTACTTAGAGTAGTCAGATTCATAAAGGCACAAGGGAGATTAGTAGTTGCCAGAATCTCTGGGAAGACAGAGGAATGAGGAGTTGTTTAATGAATATGGAGCTGCAGTTTTGCAAGATGAAAAGTACTGCAGAGATGAATGGTAGTGATGGTTACCTTACAATGTGATATACTTAACACTACTGACCTGTACACTTAAAAATAGCCAAGATGGTAAATTTTTATGTTAGGTAAATTTCACCACAGGAAAAATGAAAATAATACAAAAATATAAAATTTAAATTGATAAAATCGCAGGAAAAAATGAGTAGGCGTAGCTCTGGAGGGAAAACCAAGCATCACTGAAGCCAAGGACTTGGTCACTCATGTAAATTGATGGCATTTGGTTTAAATCTTCAGGTTTCAAATTACTTCAGGTTGCTGAACATAGTATACATAGCCACAAAGTTTAAGACTGTATCAAGAATACTAAAGAAAAAAACAAAAATGTCAATCATCAAGACTCTATGGGGTATTCTGAAAAGGAATGCAAAATAATAATGTCCTAATGTCAATAACTATGAATTGATAGAGATAAACAAAACAAAGCAAAAACCCCAAACAGAACAACTTTGACTGCTGTTCTTCCCTCTGTGTTTTACCAGGACCTGTTCTTCCCCCTACCTTTATATGTTATTTGTATCACCTCTACAATTAGTTCCCTCTTCTGGCTGTACTGCAATTCAGTGGCAAAGACCTCACCTCTCACTGTACCATGTACATGTGTGCACGCATGCGTAGACACACTCTTTCTATTTCTGGCAATTCCCCAAACGTGACTTGCAGTTTCATGGTTTCTTTGCAAATACTGTTTCCTCCATCAGGAATTCTCTTCCCCAGACTATCCACCTGATGATCCACATGGTCCTTCTACACTGAACTGAAGCATCTCCCCTTCTGTGCTGAGCATCTTCTGGTTATACAACTAATGTATAAAAAGCTGTACCTCTGGAAAGTATTTACAGAATAGTTTTTTTAAGTATATAATTTTGAGTCACTGTTGCATTTGTGGAAAGGAAAAGGTACAGAGCAAAATTTTTACATATTTAATAGAGCAGATGTTTACAATATCTGCTTTTTAAAAGATGCTTCTTAGAAGAAAAAACCCTGCCATTCAAAAATCATTGCCCCTAAACAATGTAGACAAATCTATGTACAGTGGAAAGAGTAATTTAAAAACCAGTTAACAGTTCACCTACAACATGAGAATTAATAGAAGAAACTCTGTTAATGGATTAGAGCTATTTATTTTTTTAAAAGATTTTATTTATTTATTTGAGAGAGCATGAGCAGGGGGAGGGGCAAAGGGAGAAGCAGACTTCCCACTGAGCAGGGAGCCAGACTCAGGGCTCCAACCCAAGACCCCAGGATCATGACCTGAGCTGAAGGCAGATGCTTAACTGACTGAGCCACCCAGGAGCCCCTGGAGCTATTTAAAAGAATAATATTCGGACACTAAAAAAATCAGATATGCATTCTAGAACAAAATGAAATGCCTATGAAGAGAAATGGATAATCAGAAGAGCCAAGTGCTAATGTAGAAAATATAAGACTATTTTGAATTCATTTTTAACACCTCATATTCAGTATCATTCTTAAGAAATGTGTAATTTGGCTCAATGAATTTGGTCATAATACTAGTCTAGAAGAATAAAAAGTTTTCAATGGCCAGATTTGGAAGCTGAGGTTGGAGGAATTTGGCCAAATAAAGATACATGAAGTATCTTGTTGCTTTGTGTTCTCAATTTTTTTTTTCCTAATTTATTCTTTCCACTGTGCCTTACCCCAGATTTAGCTGGTTTATTCCCAGGGTGTGACTATATTAGAGCACTCTTGCTTGGGTGTGGTTTTCTTTCTCTGGAAGAACTTCAAAAGTAGCAGGAATATGAGCCTGGGGTTGAATCTTTCTGTAACCATGACACCTTGGAACAAAGAGACTTAACTACTTTAAGCAGCTACCACTTTTAGTTAGCAAGAGGATTGATGACAGCATTTTGGGAATCCTGACTGAGTATTTAGGATACTGTTATTTAGAAGACAAATATTATTAAAGCCTTCAGGCTTGGCCCCAAATAAAATTAGTAAGCAGCTATTATCAGTTGAACTACTATTAAGTGCCAGGCATTATACATCTCTTGACTCATTTAGTCCTCCATATTTCTATAAGGCAGATACCATTGTTCTGTTTTTGTAGGAAATCAAGTTAAGGCTCAAGAAGCTTAGGTGAGTTACCCCAGTTATTGCCGATGGATAATTTTAACCAAGGCTCTCTGGGTCTCGTGTTTTTCCATTTTGCTGTGATGCTTCATCTTTCACGTCTATTGGAGGTCCTGTGAATTTGTGTATCTTTTTAAAGCACCCATGATGACTGAGATGTTTAGTGGGGTTTGAAGACACTCATTTAACTAAGATGGGAGGGTTTTAAAGAGTTAGCCCTGCCAGGACTACAGTACAGTATTTATATTTCAAAAGACAAACAATGGGAATTGGCAATGTTGAACACAATGAGAGATTCCTAGGGAACACCCAAAGGATTTCATGAGCAGTCCTCAAATTATACTAGAGAGGCAGATTAGGCTATGTCTTCAGTTCCCTTCCCTGTTTGGTCCATTTTTCAGCTATGACTTCTTTATCTTTCAATCCACTATCAATTTGCTAAGCTTCATATAAGTATGTACAATACATAAGTATTGCTTCAAAACAAAGTACCTTAGTTCCTAAAAATTCCCTCAGTCTTCAACTTATAAGTTAAACTTATAAACTTATAACTTGTAAGTTAAAGAAGCATTAAAATAATGGAGGATTTTTTTAAACTACATTTCTGAAAAAGCATAATTTAAATTTTTACGTAGGAGACTCTCCTGGTTTTCTCTTCATGCTTGGAGCTCAGAAAATTCAGCAGTTTAGGGGCCCCTGCGTGACTCAGCTGGTTAAATGGCGAACTCTTGACTTCAGCTCAGGTCATGATCTCTGGGTCCTGAGAATGAGCCCCACATCAGGCTCCCCGCTCAGTGGCGTGTCTGCTTCAAGATTCTTTCTCCCCTGGGGAGGGTATGTGCTATGGTTAGTGCTGTGAAGTGTATAAACCTGGCAATTCACAGACATGTACCCCTGGGGATAAAAATTTGTTTATAAAAAATAAAAATTAAAAAAAAAAAAGATTCTTTCTCCCTCTGCCCCTCTCCCACCACATTTATTTATTCCTCTAGAATAAATAAATAAATCTTAAAAAAAATTAAAGTCCTTGGGGCACCTGGGTGGCTCAGTGGGTTAAAGCCTCTGCCTTTGGCTCAGGTCATGATCCCAGGGTCCTGGGCCCCGCATCCGGCTCTTTGCTCAGCAGGGAGCCTGTCTCTCTGCCTCCTCTCTCTCTGCCTGTCTCTCTGCCTACTCGTGATTTCTGTCTGTCAAAAAAAAAAAAATCTTAAAAAAAAATTAAAGTCCAGCAGTTTGTGTCTAGAAATGTCTTCTAACAAATGTGTAGGTAGGAGTCAGGCCTGTTTGGGCAGTGGGAATTCTCCATCTTTTCTTCAGTTCAGGGAAATGATAATTTATTATTCATCATCATTTACTATTGTTTTGCATTATTTCTTTCCTCCTATTTTCTTATTTCAATCTTTTTGGAGCATCCTTTAGGTGGATATAGAATCTCTGGCACTATTATATTATCTTTTCTTGGGAGAGGGGTCCAGTTTCATTGAGATACACTTGACATATACCATTGTATTAGTTTAAGATGTACAGCATAATGATGTGATACATGTATTTATTTCAAAATTATTACCACAACAAGATTAGTTAAAATACATCACCTCATTGAAAGACCTGTACTATGAAAACTCTAAGACACTGATGAAAGAAATTCAAGACAACACAAAGAAATGGAAAAACATCCCATGGTCATGGATTAGAAGAATAAATATTGTTAAAATGTCTATACTACTCAAACCAGTCTACAGATTTAATGCAATCCCTGTAAAAATACCAATAGCATTTTTCACAGAACTAGAACAATTCTAAAATCTGTATGGGACCACAAAAGACCCAAAATAGCAATCTTGAAAAAAAAAAAAAAAGCAAAGCTAGAGGTATCACAATTCTAGACTTCAAATTATATTACAAAGCTATAGTAATGAAGTATGATACTGGCACGAAAATAGCCATATAGATCAGTGGAACAGAATAGAAAATGCAGAAATAAATCCATAATTATATGGCCAGTTGATGTTTGTCAAAGCAGGAAAGACTATCCAATGGGAAAAAGATGATCTTTTCAATAAATGGTCTTTGGAAAATTAGACAGCAACATGCAGAAGAATAAAACTGGACCATTTTTTAAAAAGATTTTATTTATTTATTTATTTATTTATTTGACAGACAGAGATCACAAGGAGGCAGAGAGGCAGGCAGAGAGAGAGGAGGAAGCAGGCTCCCCGCCGAGCAGAGAGCCCGATGCGGGGCTCAATCCCAGGACCCTGGGATCATGACCTGAGCCAAAGGCAGAGGCTTTAACCCACTGAGCCACCCAGGCGCCCCAAAACTGGACCATTTTTTTTAACCATACACCACAAATAAACTCAAAAAGTGGAGAAGACCTAAATGTGAGACCTGAAACCATAAGTCCTTCAGTAATTTCTCTGACATTGGCTATAGCAACTTTTTAAAAAAATAGATCTTCCAAGACAAGGGAAACAAAAGCAAAAATAAACTCTTGGGACTACGTCAAAATAAAAAGCTTCTCCACAGGGAAGGAAACAATCAACAAATTGGGAGAATATATTGCCAAATGACGTACCTGTCTGATAAAGGGTTAGTATCCAAAATATGTAAAGCACTTATAAAACTCAACACTCAAAAACACTCAAAAAATGAATAATCCAATTTAAAAATGGCAGAAGACACAAATAGACATTTTTCCAAAGCAAACATACAGATGGCCAACAGACACATGAAATGTGTTCACCATTACTTATCAACAGAAAAATCAAAACTATGATGAGCTATCACCTCACACCTGTCAGAATGGCTAAAATCAACAACACAAGAAACAAGAGGTGCTGCCAAGGATGTGGTGAGGGGGGAACCCTCATGCACTATTGTATAGATACATATATCTATATGTAATGTGTGTGTATATGTGTGTGTGTGCACGTACGCACACACACACACACAATGGAATATCACTCAGCCACCAAAAAAAGAATGAAATCTTCCCATTTGCAATGTCATAGAGCTAAAGAGTATTACACTAAGTGAAATAAACCAGTCAGAGGAAGTCAAATACCCTATGATTTCACTCAAATGTGGAATTTAAGAAATGAAAACAGATGAACATAGCGGAGGAAAATAGGAGAGAGGGCCAAACCAGGAAACAGACTCTTAACTATAGAGGACAAATTGAGGGTTGCTGGAGGGAAGGTGTGTTTGTGTGGCGGGGGGGGGGGGGGGGGGGGGGGGGGGATGAGTTAAATGGATTAAATGGATGATGGTGATGAGGGAGGCACTTGTGGTGAGCGCTGGATGTTGTATGTAAGTGATGAATTACTAAATTCTCCTGAAACTAATATTACACTATTTGCTAACTAAATGGAACTTGAATAAGAATTTGAAACAAAATAAAAAAAGACAATGCAGTGCTTATATATGTGTGTGTATGTGTGTGTGTATGATATTCATATATATTCATGAATATTATTCAGCCATAAAAAAGAATGAAAGAATGAAATCTTGCCATTTTCTACAACATGGACAGAGCTCGAAAGTATAATGCTAAGCAAAATAAGTCAGTCAGAGGGGCACATGGCTGGCTCAGTTGGCAGAGAATTTGTGAGTTCAAGCCACATGTATGGTAGAGTATACTTAAGAAAAAAGAAGCCAGTCGGTCAGATGCAATACAAATATCATATAATTTCACTCTGAGGTGGAATTTAAGAATGGAAACAAATGAGCAAAGGGAAAAAGAAGAAATGAGTCAAGAAACAGACTCTTAACTCTAGAGAACAAACTGATGGTTAACCAGAGGGGAGGTGGGTAGGGGGATGGGTAAATTAGGTGATAGGGATTAAAGAGTACACTTATCATGATGAGCACTGATTAATGTATAGAATTGTTGAATCACACACTTATATTGTGTACCTGAAATTAATATAGAACTGTACATTAACTGTACTGGAATTAAAATTTAAAAATTAATAGAAAACACAATATCTCATATAGTTTTAAGTATTTTTCTTGTGATAAGAACTTTATGGGACTCCTGGGTGGCTCAGTCAGTGAAGTGTCTGCTTCTGGCTCAGGTCACCATCCAAGGGTCCTGGGTTCGAGCCCCACTTCGGGCTCCCTGCTCAGCAGGGAGTCTGCTTCTCTCTCTCTGCCTGCTGCTCCCCCTGCTTGTGCTCTCTCACTCTCTGTCAAGTAAGTAAAATCTTTAAAAAAAAATAAAAAGAACTGTTATGATCAACTCTCTTAGCAAGTTGTAAATATACAATATAGTATTGTTAACTATAGTTACCATCCTGTATATTACATCCCCAGAAATTTATTTATCTTATAACTGGAAGTTTGTACCTTAGACCACATTTACCCATTCCTCCAACCCCCTCCCCCCACTTCTGGCAACCACCAATCTGTTCTCTGTTTCTATGAATTTGTGTTTGTTTGTTTGTTTGTATTTTTTTTAGATTCTACCTAAGTGACGTAACAATATTTGTCTTTCCTTAATCTGACTTATTTTGCTTAGCATAATGCCTTCAAGGTCCATGTATGTTCTCAAAAAAAAAATGTTCTCTTTTTTATGGCCAAACAATATTCCATTGTATGTGTGTTTATCATATTTCCCTTATCCATTTATCCATGGATGACACTTGGGTTGTTTCCTTATCTTGGCTATTATAAATAATGCTGCAATGAACATAGGGCTACAAATGTCTCTTCAACATAGTGATTCCATTTCCTTCAGATACATACCCAGGAATAAATTGCTGGATCATATGGTAGTTTTATTTTTAATTTTTTGAGGAACATCCACAGTTTTCCATAATATACTAATTTATATTCCCACTAATAGTACATGAGGGTTCCCTTTTCTCCCTCTCCATGCCAACTCTTATTTGTTGTCTTTTTCATAATTGCCATTCTAAGCAGGTGTGAGGTGATATTTCATTGTGGTTTTAATTCTTATTTCCCTGATGATTAGTGATGTTGAGGACATTTTCATGTACCTGCTCTCCATCTTTTTTTGTTTGTTTGTTTGTTTATTTATTTATTTATTTGACAGAGAGAGACACAGCTAGAGAAGGCACACAGCAGAGGGAGTGGGAGAGGGAGAAGCAGACCCCCTGTGGAGCAGGGAGCCTGATGCGGGGCTCGATCTCAGGACCCTGGGATCATGACCTGAGCTGAAGACAGAGGCTTATTGACTGAGCCACCGAGGTGCCCCAGCTGCTTGCCATCTTATATCTTCTTTGATAGTTCCTCTGCCCAATTCTAATTCAGTTCCTCTGCCCAATTCTAATTGGACTTTTTTTTACTATTGAGTTGTATACATTCTTTTTTTTTTTTTTTTTGAAGATTTTATTTATTTATTTGACAGAGATAGAGATCACAAGTAGACAGAGAGGTAGGCCGGCGGGGGGGGTGGGGGCGGGCGGGAAGCAGGCTCCCTGCTGAGCAGAGAGCCCAATGTGGGGCTTGATCCCAGGACCCTGAGATCATGACCTGAGCCAAAGTCAGAGGCTTAACCCACTGAGCCACCCAGGTGCCCCTGCATAAGTTCTTTATACATTTTCAGTGTTAACTCATCAGAAATATTTTCTCCCATTATATCATTTGTTTTTCATTTTGTTGATGGTTTGTTTTGCTGTGCAGAAGCTCTTTAATTTTGATATAGTCCCACTTATTCATTTTTGCTTTTGTGGCCTTTGCCTTTGGTGTCAAATCTGAAACATTATTGCTAATACCCATGTCAAAAAAACTTATTTTCTTCTGTTTCCCTCTATGTTTTCTTCTTTTTTTTTTTTTAAGATTTCATTTATTTATGTGACAGAGATCACAATTAGGCAGAGAGGAAGGAAGAGAGAGAAGGAAGCAGGCTCCCCACTGAGCAGAGAGCCTGATGCGGGGCTCGATCCCAGGACCCTGAGATCATGACCTGAGCCAAAGGCTCAACCCACTGAGCCACCCAGGGGCCCCTCTATGTTTTCTTTTAGGAATTTTATAGTGTCATGTCTTTTGTTCAAGTCTTTAATCCACCTTGAGTTGGTTTTTTGTATGTGGCATAAGATAAGTGTCTGATTTCATTCTTTTGTGTGTTCAGTGTTCCCGATACCATTTATTGAAGAGACTTTTTTTCTCCATTGTATATTCTTGGATCCTTTGTCATAAATTAATTTATCACTATGCGTGGGTTTATTTCTGGGCTCTCTATTCCATTCTAGATCCATGTGTCTGTTTTTAAGCCAATACCGTGTGATTTTGATTACTATGCCTTTATAATATAGTTTGAAATCAGAAAATGTGGTACTTCCAACTCTGTTCTTTTTTCTCAAGGTTGCTTTCACTATTTGGGATCTTTTGTGGCTCCATACAAATTTTAGGATAGTTTGTTCTATTTCTGAGAAAAATGTTATTGGAATTTTGATAGGGATTGTGTTGATTTTGCAGATCATTTTGGGTAGTATGGACATTTTAACAAAATAAATTCTTCAAATCCATGAGCAAAGAATATCTTCCCATTTACTTGTGTCTTCTTCAATTTCTTTCATCAGTATCTTACATTTTCCAGTGTGAAGATCTTTCACCTCTGGATTGAATTTAATCCTAGGTATTTTACTCTTTTTGGTGCAATTATAAATGGGACGATTTTCTTAATTTCTCTTTCTGATAGTTTGTTGTTAGTGTACAGAAATACAACTAATTTTTGTATTTCGATTTTATGTACAGTATCATTACTGAATCCAGTAGTTCTAACATTTTTTGATGGTACTTTTAGAATTTTTTTGTATATAATATCTTGTCATATTGTCTGCAATATAGACTCTGCAACATATCTTGTCTGCAAATGGAGACATTTGTACTTCTTCCTTTTTGATTTGGATGCCTTTTATTTCTTTTTGTTGCCTAATTGCTCCTGCTAGGGCTTTCAGTACTGTGTTGAGAGTGGCGAGAGTGGGCGTCCTCATCTTTTTTCTGATCTTATAGGAAAGGTTTTCAGTTTTTCACCGTTGAGTATGATGTTAGCTGTAGGCTTGTCATATACGGCCTTTATTGTGTTGGAGTATATTCCCTCGATAGCCACTTTGAGAGTTTTTATCATGAATGGATTTGAATTTTGTCAAGTGCTTTTTCTATCTCTACTATTAATGATCTACTATTAAATTAATGATCTACTATTATCTACTGTTAAATGATCATATAATTTTTGCCTTTCATTTTCTTAAGGGGAGGTAGCACACTGATTGATTTGTGGATGTTGGACCATCCCTGTATCCCTGGAATGAACTCCACTTGACCATGGTGTCTGATCTTTTTAATGTATGTTGAATTGGATTGCTAATACTTTGTTGAAAATTTTTGTATCTATGTTCATCAGGGATATTGGTCTATAATTTTCTTTTCTTATGCTGTCCTTATCTGGTTTTGATGTCAGGAGAATACTATACACATAAAGTATTCTTGGAAGTCTTACCTCTTCTATTTTTTGGAAGAGCTTGAGGAGGATTAGTATTAATTGATATTGATTATTCCTTAAATGTTTGGTAGAATTCACAAGTGAAGCCATCTGCTCCTGGACTTTCATTTGTTGGGAAGTATTTGATTACTGATTTAATATCCTTATTAGTAATTGTTCTGTTCAGATTTTCTATTTCTTCATGATTCTGTCATAGTGGGATATGGTTTGTAGGAATTTGTCCATTTCTTCTAGGTTTCCAATTTCTTGGCTTATAACTATTAATAGTAGTCTATTATGGTCCTTTGTATTTCTATTGTATCAGTTGTAATGATTCTTTCTTTTTTTTTTTTCAGTTGTGATGTTTCTTCTTTCATTTCCAATTTCATTTGAATCACCTCACTTTTCTTTTTCCTGGTAAGTTTACCTAAAGGCTGTCTATTTTGTCTTTTAACAATACAGCTTTCATTAGTTTCATTAGTTTCATTAATCTTTTCCATTGTCTTTTTTTCTCTTTTTTATTTATTTCTCTCTGATCTTTATTATTTCTTTCTTTCTACTAACTTTGGGCTTGGTTTGTTCTTTTTCAAGTTCTTTGAGGTGTAAAGTTAGGTCGATCTTTTCTCTTTCTTTAATGTAGGTGTTTATTGTTTCAGTTGCATTGCTCCCACAATTATGATACATTTTTCATGGCAAAAGGCATTTTACAGTTATAATTAAGGTTTCTAATCAGTTCGTCCTAAAAGAGAGATTATTTGAGTAGGACTAACTTAATCATATAAACCCTTTAAAGATAGAAGTGTTTTCTGGCAAGTGGCAGAAGAAGTCATAGAGATTCAGAATGGGAGAAGGACTCTGTATACCGTTGTTGCTTTATTATTTTTTTAAGATTTTCTTAATTTATTTGATAGAGAGAGAGAGAGAGAGAATACACAAGCAGAGGGGGGTAGCAGGCAGAGTAAAAGCAGGCTCCCTGCTGAGCAGGGAGCCAGATGTGGGACTCATCCCAGGATGGTGGGACGATGACCTGAGCTGAAGGCAGATGCTTAACCAACTAAGCCACCCAGGCACACCTACCACTGTTGCTTTGAAGATGGAGAGTTCCATAGGAGAAAGGATCTGGTGTTCTAGAGGAGCTGACAGCACTATCTCACTAATAGCAAAAAAATGGGGACAAGAAAAGAAGTAAATTCTGCCAACAACCTGGGTGAACTTGGAGGGAAATTCCTTTCTAGTCTCCTAGCTGACACCTTGATTCTGGCCTTGTGAGACCCTAAACAGAGAACCCAGGACTCTGGACTCTGACCTGTATAACTATGAGCTAATGGATATTGTTTAAGACACTAAATCTGAAGAATTTGTTATGCAGCATAGAAAACTGATACATGGCCTATATTATTAACCCTGGCAATTACAAAGGCCTCTCTTTCCTTAAGACCCCATAGGAAGTGTCCCTCATCTCAACTTACTCACTGTCCTTTGGGCTTCTTCTGGCTTTCTGGTTTCCAACTGCATTGGCCCTTTTCCAGTCTTTTATGTACTTCTTTCCTTCTACTGATGTATGTGCTGCCCCCTCTGGAAAGTTCTACCAACCCACCCCCTTATTCTACCCAAGTCCTTTTCATCCTTCAGAATGGAGTGAAAACACCACCTCTCCAGAGGAACCTTTCTTTGGTGCCTCAGACTAGGCCAGGTGCTGTCTGTCACAAGACCCTCTAGCTTGCTCTCTTAGCTCTTCCACCATTTGTAAATGTATCTGTATTATTTCCTTTGATAAATGTCTCCATTGGTCTCCCTTCTACTCTCAATCACAGCATCCTATTCACAATAATAAAAACAACTTTCTCAATTTTTATTTTTATATTTAGTCATTTGCTTTCCTCTGTATTGTAGATCTTCCCAACTTAGACTCTAAGTTTATTGAGGAAAGGCATCAAGCGCACGAGGTCACCATTGCTTCCTCAGTGCTTAACTTGATACCAGCCATGGGCTGGCATTGCATAACCCATTTTAGCCACTGAGTGGAAAACTGAGAAGCGTGCAACTTCCACTCCACTAATCCTAATCTCTCTTTTCTCTCTGTCTCTGTCTGTCTTTATTCTCTTTCTCTCTCTCTCTCTCATACATACACATACACACGCAGACACACCCAGCTACACACACTACACACTGTGGGCAGCTCTGTTATGGGGCCAAGTATGGTTTCATTTGTGCATTCACTCTTTGCTTTGCATTGTTTTTCTGCCAATTATGAGCATATATATATATATATATTTTTTTTTTAAATATTTTATTTATTTATTTGACAGACAGAGATCACAATTAGGCCGAGAGGCAGGCAGAGAGAGGAAGGGAAGCAGGCTCTCTAAGCAGAGAGCCCGATCTGGGGCTCGATCCCAGGACCCGAGATCACGACCTGAGCCGAAGGCAGAGGCTTTAACCCACTGAGCCACCCAGGCGCCCCGAGCATATATATTTTTTAATGGTGGCTGTAAGTGGTTAAAATAGTAAGACAACTTACTGGATTACTGCACAAGGTATCTGAGTCATGCTCACTTTATTTCAACCATTTAGCCTTTTACAAAACCAATAGGTTAGCTTTTAAAGCATTTAGAAAAGAGATCTAAATTATTACCATGGGGGAAATCTTAAAGAAGATAAAATAGACTAAAAACCAGAAACACTGAGTTTGAACTTTAGCTGAGCTGGATCTATTATTAACCTCTCAGGGTTTATTTGTCAAATTACAATTTGAAACTAGATGTATATGAGGTTCATTTTAAAATCTAATTGTGCACCCATGACTGCTTAATTTGGCAATACTATTTTGAAGTTATTGTTTCATGGAAATAACTTGTATATGATTAAAAACAATCCATAAGACTAATAACTTTTATAGACATACCTCACTTAATAGTAAGGAATGGATGAGTTCCAACAATGTTGGCATTAAGGTGAATTTTTATTAAGTAACTCTGCTTTTCATTGATGTCTACTAGCCAATTGTAGATATGACCCACTAGAAATAATATCCCAAGTCATATTAATGCTAATACCAAAATACTGATAAATTCTAAGTATACAGAAATAAAAATAAGACAATAAAGTGAAAAAATACACAACAGTATCTTTTACATAAATGTTCATGCTTAGAGAATTTTTAATTCCTTAAGCTCTATCTAGCTTGTCCATTTTTTCCACCAGTCTCAGATTACCTTACCACATACTACTTTAAACCAAACTAATTCTCCGCATTTTCCCATAACATAGATTTTTCCTGTGTATTTTGCTCAGCTCTAGTAATCCTGATACAACTGGGGTCTCTATTTATTCAGTCATGTATTTGACAGGCATTTTATTGAGGTTCCACTATTTTTTGCCAAGCCGGAGAAGACAGGAGCACATCAGAAGGAACTGCTTACTTCACATCATCGTACTGACCTTTTTTACAAACAGTGTTCAGAGACTCGTTGCTGCCTTTCACCAAGCTAATGCCTGACAGTCATGAAGAAATATATAAATTTATAATTATTGTTGTATTTCCAGCATTAGCCCCACCTATGAAGTTTAGAAGAGGGACTGTAGGGATTCTGGGAGAGACACCCACAAGTTCCCTGGAATAGCGGACAGAGTCAGGGAGTGGCTTCTGTCAGCAACATACGCCTTGCTGTTGGACATGCGGACATTGCCTCCATCCTGTGCTGTCGCAATCCTGATACAGTGGGTAGGAACAATCGGAGATGAAAGAGTGAAGAGAAGGCATGTTCAGAGCTTTGATGCACTGGGAGGATCTGGCTGATTGAAAGGCATGAGTGTGATGTGGAGAATTAGGGTGGAAATGGTGGGGGAAGGGAGAGGGACACCCTGCATAAACTTTCTCCATTCTTCTGTCTTTAAATAAATAGTGCCCCTACATTTGAGTATTTGCATTCTAAATAGTAATTTGAAAGAATGTTCTGAGGTACGTATGTGTGTGTGAATAGAAGTATAAAAGTGAATATATATGTCAAGGAATTCTTTCAAGGAATTGTAAATTGCAGACTACAGGCTGATTATAGGCTATTTTCATTTTCTAGAAGACAACTTGCTTGAGGTTGCTTTTAATTCAGTGGTTATTATTTCCTTGTTGTTGCTATGGCTCAACTGATTTTAGAGGAAACATTATATTTATTTATTTATATTTATTTATATTCAGTTATATGAAACCTGTTAAATTTATCGCATCTTTTTTCATCCTTACACCAAACTCCTTTTTTTTCCTTAAGGTTTTGTTTATTTATTTGACAGAGAGAGACACAGTGAGAGAGGGAACACAAGCCAGGGGAGAGGGAGAGGCAGAAACAGGCTTCCCGCCAAGCAGGGAGCCAGACACGGGGCTTGATCCCAGGACCCTGGGATCACAATCCGAGCCAAAGGCAGACACTTAATGACTAAGCTACCCAGGTGCCCCCCAAACTCCTTTTTTAAGCCGTGTATAAGTTTTTGGAAAGCATTAAACTTGTATTAATTATCTCAAGTTCACGTGGAGAAAAATGTAATTTTAAGATCAGAATATTTCAAATCTTTGTAACAAATCAGTAGAGGAACTGGAATTCTAGTGCATATGATACATAGAAAATAATGTGAAATGGCTTAATTCTGAATTGGAATAGTCACTATTCTGCAAGGGAATAAGCCCCTATCAGTGTTCACTGTGGTGGACTGAACTGAGAAATTGTGGTTAACATTTTGTTCTCTCGAAAGAGAATATTAAGGAGGTGTGAATTTGTTTGTTTGACATATTTTCAGTACATATTATGGTCGTTATTTGATATATCCTATTAATTCTAATATCACTCTGCTTTTTCCTTTTTAAATAGAGTAGATCTATAATCAAAGTAATATATGCATACTATTAAAATTTTACAGAGTATTGAAAAATAAAAGGAAGACAGCACTAGGGGGAATCTTATGGACTTTTTACATTTTGTTCAACCCAGCCAGCTTGTCACATCTGAATCTTCATAAAGGCAGCAGCAAAGTCCAAGAGCGGTTATGATTTGCATCATCTGTGAATCACTTATTGCAAGAAGCACTCCTTCAAGGAACTGCAAATTGCAGACTACAACCAGACTACATTCTGTTTTCATTTTCTACTTGACAACATGTTATGGCTGATCTTTTTTCAGTGTCTGTTATTTTCCTCATCGTTCCTATCCATCTATTGATTGTAGAGGAATACTCTTCTGGACATTTGAACAAATATGAAGAAATGTTTGTAAAGTAAAATGTTATAACATACTAGGATGCAGGGACAATCTATAAGAAACCTTATGACTTACTTCACTTGGTGGCCATGATTTGATTCACAGAGCTGTTTGACCAGGCATGCAGAGCTCTGAAGTCTGGTGGAAAAGAAAAGTCTAGCACTTCTGCAGATCCCAGTCATTCTCAGAAATGCCTCTCTGGATATTGGATGTATGGTGAGTCTCCGTGGAAAGCCCATGTGTAAATTTCTCTATATTCGCTGATACTGTAACTTAGGAGTGAAGCCAATATGAACCAAGCTAGGTTATTATTCTTACGCATAAACAATATTTTTTCAGATTTTGTTTTCCTTTTATGTTGGTTTGGCAATAAAATCTAAACTCAGTAATTAACACACAACATTAATAAACCCCATGGCTAATTTCCCTTCAAATTCAAACACATACCAAGAAGAAAATGAACTCAGGATTTTGTCATGTCTGTATCCCCAGAGTAGCTGAACTACAAATTTAGAAATTATCTTTTAGAAATAATTGTCACTAAGCTAGAGATTTGGTTGGCTAAATTCTGTCCCAAAGCCTTTTTTTTAACTAGTGAATTTGTAACTACCGAAAACAGAGAGTAATAACGAAAGTGCTGACAACAGTGTAATTTACAAGAGTGGCGTTTGGGGGCTTTTCAAGCTAAAAGATCGCTGGGAATGAGGAATCTTGGGTTCTTTCCTCGGTCTTGCTACAGACTCCCCTTTCGTAACCTTAGGCCATTCACTTGACTTTCTTTGTGGCTTTGAGTCTCCACGGGTGCCCCCTGAAAGAGAGATGCAGCTTTAAACTAACAAGTCCGAAGGGGCTGTGAAGGCGTAGAGTATCACAGCTTCTCCATGACTCTCTGGTTTTATTTTTCACGAAGATTATTAACATTTGGCAAAGAGTCATTACTTGACAATTTATTATCCTGCTCAAATCCAGGTAGGTTAAAAGTTTAAACTTTTTATACCAAAAGTCAAGTCTCCTGTGCTTTACAGAAACCCCAGATACCACATGGTTAAAAAAAAAAAAAAAAAGATCATGAATTTCATTCGAAAAGCCTCTTTTCTGGCACATAGGCTCTGCATTATAATGAAATATTCCATTGAAACGTCTGCTCTGGCACGGTGAACGGAGAAAAGTCTTGTGTTTGTATACTCTGTGAAGTTGAACAACAATTTCCAACATATGTTAGGAGAGGCTGCCCTCTTTGGAGATGGGAAAATGGATAGCTCCAGAGGGAAAAGAAAACCGAGCGCTGAAAAGTTTTTGTTAATCTTTTACTGGTGAAACAGAGCTGGGAACAGAGCAGCCCGTTGGCTGCGGGGAGACTGGAGCCAAAAGACCCAGCCCACAGGAAATGAACGCTGTCCTCCTCAGTGAGGCTACTTAAGCGGAGAGAAAACATTTACAGTACTTGTAATTACGATGGTTTTCGGCACCTAAATTGTCATAAATCACATTTATAAAAGCCATCTTCGCACCAGTCAAATTTTGAAAGCTGCAAAATATATTCAGCTGGTGGGTAGTTTGAAATGGTGGTACATATGTTTGGAATAAATACATGTTATAATTATGGTTTTTAATACTGGGAGGTTTCTTATGAGGATTTATACTCACATACTGATGATAATGGAGTACATTGTGAACATAATAAAGTAGTGATGGGTGGTATTTGTTCCGGCATTTCTACAAAATACTGCTTGGCAACTCTAAGGGGTATGTTCCTATGTAAATCCCCATACATCAAGATAAAAATATACTTCTCAGTGTATTTCCTGGAGCAAACTACCCAGAGAGAAAATACCTGCATTTTCACAACTGATTCACGGATCTTAAAACATAATTATGTCTTATTGCATTGTTGATCCCAGAGCAGTATTTGAATTAAAAAGGAGTGCCAATAGAATTGGTAGAAAGGAAAAGAGCTCTATTTTATAGCCAAGAGCATGGTGGAGTGAAATCTAGTTTTAATAAAGACTGGTATCATAATAAGCAAATGAGTCTAACTGGTAATTAGAGTTTTTATTACATATGTATTACCTAACACCAAAGCTAGTCCTACCAGGCAGAAAACGGAAGGGAGAGATGGTAATGGATTATTATCGCTTGGCAGGATCAAGGAGAAATCTGAACGAACTAGTTACCCAGTTCTGACACATCGGACAACTGTTTTCTGGGCTGTGAGGACCCGCTCGGAGATCTCTCTCTTTAATAATCTTTCATTCAATTATTCAGTCATTCACCAAATATTTGCTAAGCGCCTCTTACGTGCTAGGCACTAACCTAGCTCCTGGCACCAGAAATGTGAATAAGTTGGCTCTAGCCTTTGAGAAATTCCTGCTTTTGAGAGAAATAAAGCCATAAACAAATAATTGCAACACAGCGTATTTTGTATACTCCTAGAGGTGTGAACACGATTTCTGTCTTGACATGCATTTCCGTCGTAAACACTGTAGCGGGTGGCACATACCGGGGGCTGGTCGCTGCTGGGGACTGGTCAGGGACAATAGCGGCCTCAGGTAAAGAACTTGTTTGAAATTCAGCTCGGGTCACCGGATTCAGAATGATGTCCTTATAGCTCTTGGTCTCGCTTCATTTCCACAAGCATTTAAAAAATGCAGATCTCTTCTTACTGCCGAGGCCTGATTCTACAGGATTCGTCTCCTCCTTTGAAAGTTTGTGTCTTGGACAAGTAAATGTGATCAGACCGCTGAGTTAACAGCCTGCTCAGGGAATGCAGGGGCCTCATCGCGGAGAAATATGCAGTCATTGTGTAGAGTATCGGGATCTTGCTCTCCGGGTAACTATGTTTCTGCCTCCATATCCATACCATGTCAGAAAATGCTATTTTAAAGACTTCATTCCATGTTTTATTTTTGCTTGACTGGAAATCAGTTTACCCCTTAGTGTGCTTGAACTTCAGATCCTTTCTTTAGAGCAGATCTGGACTGGAAATACAGAGAAAAGGGAAGAAGGAAGAAGGGAATGATGCACAAAGGGGAGGCTGTGATGGGACACCGGGTTCCAGAAACAAGCCCCGCCTTTCTGGTTGGCCCGAAGGAGGCTTGTGGGTGGGCACGAGCTCTTTTTAGGTTGTTGGGCTCAAGGCACGCTGTGATGTTGATGGCAATATCCTCTGTTTAGGGACTGGAAATCTTCCTTGTTTTTTAAGCAGAGTTACAAGAGCGTGTTTTGGAGTAACACATTTCTTGAACAATCATTAAAAAATACCTGAGAATCGGTTTTGCCAGACTGTGTGCTAGGACCTGGGAATAATGGTGAGCAAAATGGGGTATGCTCTCATGACGTTTATAATCCAGTGGAGAAGTCGGGGGCTAAGTCCTCTGAAGGAAAGGAACACAACATAGCTGCCAGGAAATGCAGCAGGCAGAACTCTCGAGATGGGGAATATATCTGATGATGGCTCAGTGCTGCCCTTCTAGATCCATCCCACCTAAGCGCCAAACCCACACTTCCCAAAGGCCTCTGCTCTCCGTGAATGAGTACAGTGGGCTACTGAGGCAAACCCATTCCTGCAACCTAACTTACTCTTTCAACCCACAGTAACACAGAGTGGAGTGGTGGTGGCCAGGGGCTAGGGGTGAGAGACGAGGTGGCTCCAAGGGTGTAAACTTCCAATCGTAAGATGAATGCGGTCTAGCAATGTAATGTCCAGCCTGGTGACTAGAGTTAACAATACTGTATTGTGTACTTGGAAGTTGCTATGAGAACAGAGCTTGTAACTGTCTCACCATAACAACGGCAATAAC
The DNA here is from genome assembly GCA_004024625.1 of Mellivora capensis. NCBI lineage: Eukaryota > Metazoa > Chordata > Mammalia > Carnivora > Mustelidae > Mellivora > Mellivora capensis. Next base: position 260,972 of record PISX010000367.1, read on the forward strand.
AAAATGGTAATTACGTGGATGAAGGATGCGTTAACTAGCCTTATTGTGGTAAACGCATCACACATATATGTGTGCCAACTCATCACCTTGTTTCTCTTACACTTATACAAGTGCTACATATCCATTATATAAAGCTGGGGAATGAAAGGCTAGATGAGCCCCAGTAGCTTGACTTCAACTTTCTTTGAACGTTGCCGAGGTCTGAGGCTCTGCCTGGCAATCCTTCCCGGGAGTCAGACCGGACATCATGGTCTGAGGCTCTCCTGACTTCTCTAGTTCCCTCCCCTTATCCTTCCTGGGCATCTCTTGCAGAGCTAATCCTTTGTGTCCGCTTTTCAGAGGACCTAACGCGCGGTGTCCTGAGTCATCTGAGGAAACAGGCAGCACGATGGGGACTGGAGACAGCTAAGTCCGTACCTGACAGGCAAAAAACGCCATCCTGAGTAGCATGAGGGCACAGAAAATCCCTGACACACAGTGGTGGCCTGCTTGCCAAACCTTATACTGGTGGTAAGCTGGGAACATGTCCAGGGGAAAGGAGCACTGATAAAGGTGCCCTCCTTCAGGCACTAAACAGAAAGTGGGAGGAGGGAGTACAACACATTCAAGGGCCATGGAGCACCCTAGATGCTGCTAAATTGTGGCGACCCCCCAGAGAGGGAGACTGAAGGAATGAGAGCTGTTGACAAGGTGAAAGGGTAAGTGTGAGAGCCAGAAGTCCTCTCCAGTAGTTTATCAAGAGCCCCTTATCTCCTTCCAGGGAAGAGTTTACAGAGCTGAGTGGCAGCTGTGGGATCTGATAGAGTCCCAGAGCCCCCTGGAGATGTTTGATGTTTAAATGCTCAGCCAAGGAAGGTCTGTTATGCTAAAGTCAAGGCTTTGACTGACCAGGAAGCCCTGGGCCTCCCAAACACTGGATGGGGACATCTGGATGAAGGCCCTTAAGGATATTGGCTCTGCAGACCTCCGTGTACCCTCAGAGATTGCCTAGATGGCCCCACTCCTCCCTAGGGAAAGCTAGCACTTCTCCTGTGTTGGAACACACAACAAATCCTCATTCCTGAAAGATAACAGGTGTTCCTCTCAGGAGCTTCTCCCACCTGGCCTTATCAGACCAAAAACTAGAGTTGAGTTCCTGGGTAACTGGCTAGGGATGTGCTGGGCCTGATAAGGGAAGAAGGAAATTACCCCCCAAGATGTGGTGAGAGCTGGCTAGCTAACATAGACCAGCAGTGGCCAGCAAAGTAGCCCTGGGGCTGGATTGTGTCTTTTTAAGAATACATGACTGAATAAACACGAATTCTTTGACTTTAGGACATGGGATTTAACATGCTGGCAAGGATCCCAGAGGATGGGACAAATTCACTGCTCGCATGCCTCCTAGAAGTCTGGAAAAAGCGCTGGTCAATGCTGAGTGAAACAGAAATGGCTGAGTTGTCCCAGCATGTGATACAGGAGGGAATAAAGAGTCTGGAAGGAATAGTCTTGCTGGAACGGCTACATTAGGACACGTCAAGAGGCTTTCTAGAGAAGATGTCCAACAAGAGGGCCCAGAGGACACACAACTAGCAGGACCATTTGAAATGAGCTGGTGAGGGGAGTACAGGCGTCCCCACACATTCAGTGGTGAGAGGCCCCGGTGGGAGAGTTGTAGTACCGGCCCCTGGGATTTGGGAATGCGGCCCTGTCCTCTGCAGCAGAGAATGAGATGCTTTGTGATTAACAGCCCCTGGCGTGTTACTCAACCCCAGTGGAAAGAAAACACTTGATAATGGGAAACCAACTGAGTAGGTACCTAGAGCTGCCCAGTACTGGCTGTCGTCTGCTAGAACTACCAAGTCACGAAGCCCAGTTGGTCCCGTAACAGGAGCAGGAGCAGCAGGCTCTCTCAAAGGAGAGAGCTGCAATCACTTCATTCATTCATCCAGGTGCGACACGTTCTTCTTGGATGTTCAGCGAATGAATGAATCAGTGAATGAACATGGAGCATAGGAGACGTTGAACTCCATCTGATAGTGATGCACATTGGCAAGATGAGGATCCAACTGTTGCAGAAGTTGAACCTCTAGAGTCTAGTCTCTAGGAGAATACTTGAATGAGACGGAAAGGAAAATTTTGCCCTACCTCTATTAGGCCGATCACAGAAAGAGGACCCCATCTGGACTCTGAGAAGGTTACTTTGAACATAAAGTGGCTTCTTTTAGAGTAAAGTGTTCAGTGAGGTCTCTCTCTACTTCAGTGTATCAAGCAGACCAACTTGTGGCAAAAATCACGGTTGCCCTGGAAGCCAGAGTGGGAACTGCATTTGTGGCAATCTATTTTCTTACAGTTCAGAAAAGACATTGAAGGGAACAAATGAAAGGAGAGGAGATAAGGTCTTTTGGATTAAGAAAAATCTATCTAATGCAAAAATACTTTGCAAAGTGCGGACAGATGTCCAGTCAACGGCACATTTATCTCAACGGCGCGTTGAAGGACGTTGTTGGTAAATTGGCACCATTTAAAACCAGTTTGCCCTTAACATTAGTCACTTTCTAGTCTCTTCCTTTTACATAAATGGGGGTATAAGGAAAATACTAACAAATATGATGCTGTCCGATTCATTTGTAAGGCTATCCCTGTGATAAAGAGAAAGAAGTCTGTCTTTAAGTGTGCCAAACCAAGGAAAATAATAGATTCTTGTCATAAATTATAATGCTGACACTTTTTATGTACTTTACCCACATATTAGAATAAGAAATTTGCCATAAATGTGTAAAGGAAAGTTGCATTCTAAATCATATTTAGTCTTGTAATAAAAACTAGTGACATTTCTCAATGGATTATTGGCATAGTTTTCTGTTTGTTTGTTTTTGTTTTTGTTTTTTGAATCGCTGGTTATTCCTGAGCTCTCAAAGCAAGAACATTCCATAGGAAGCCAAGAAATATAATTTTAGTTAGAGTATAATTTTCCAGCTGTTGCAAGTAGGCATATTTTGGCATGTTTCAGAACTAATGAAATGTAAGGAAATACTAACCACCCGATGGCGGAGTCCGTTTTTATTTTTAACAGCTGGAAGACAAGATTTACAAGCCACTGATTCTTATCTTATTTCACAGTACCTTTGTCACAAATAAAGCCAATAACTCGGTGTCATAAAATCCTGACGCCTCTCTTAGATCCTTGGAATAGGTCGCACATGCAAGTCACTCTCAGGAATCTGGACACATCTCCTGGCATTCCACTTTGCTGGTGAGGTCAAGAAAAGATGAACTGTAAGGGTTGACTTTTATTCGGCATTTAAAGTAAAAATCCCATCTAATGGGCAATAACTGAGTATCAACCCAAACCAACTGAAAGTCCAAACTGATCATTTTTGCAGAAAGCATTCCAAATGCAGTCCTTCTTAAAAATGGTCACATCTGTCCACAACCCTAGTCAACGGAAGCTCTGTCCAGTTTGCGGTGGCCAACTATACCGCCACTGGCAGGGGTAGAGCTAGCCCATCCGGCGGTTTGCTGGACTCTCTGAATATCTTCTCAGAACAATGTTTTAAGTTCTCATCTAAAGCATGTTCTTAAAGAATAAAAGAAAACAGATGGTATTACAGGGGAAATCAATTACTGAAATATAACTGTCAAACTATTTGAAACAATTTTGTGAGGTAGTGATATATGGGCTTTTTTATTAATGCATTAAATAAGTAGGTCTAGCAGCAGGTCTTTACCATAATTTCAAAAATAGTGATGAGTGCCAATGTCATTTTTTGAAATCTCTGTAACAGCTATCCTGTGTTATGCAAATATCTGGGATTTCTATTGTCAACATCATAGGTACTATATATGCTAATATTGTTTACATGCATTATTTAAGAAATGCTACATTTCAGTTATAGTTTATTGAAAATAATGATGTAGTGGCCTCTCTGTCTGAATTCACCGATGCCCTGAATTCTGGCTCTGGTGTGGAAACCGGGCCTAATTCTCGGCAGACATTCTGCGGGGTCCTGCCCATTCCCTCGCCTCACCTCGGCGCACCTCCGAGGCAGGTCACTGTGACTCTGTGTTAACAAAGACTGAGCTGCAGAGGGGATGTTACCCAAAGTCTGGGGTTCAAACCCAAGTGTGGCAGATCCCAAAGCTGACTGATCATTGGTATAAACACACAATTTTTGCTTCACTATCCTTTGTCCCAGTAGATATTCTGTTTCTGATCACTAACCTTAGGCTTCCACGCCTCTGTAGCAGTTACCTAGCGCTTTTTTTTTTTTTTTTAATTAAAACAAAGCATGTGTGTGTTTATACCAAATAAGTTCAATACCTTTGAGGGAGCAAGTGGAATATAAATGATAGACTAGTCCTGTGTTTATCAATGTCCTAGCCTAACCAAGTTCCGGCTCATTCCTGGGCTCCCACATTTTATTTCCCCCTTCTCCAGGCTGGTCCTTATGTTATCTAAGTAGAAATGAAGCTTGGCATTTACTCTTCCCCCAAATGATGAACTTCATTACATTCTGCTGACAAAAAGCTCTTTCATTTCCTTCTCCTTTAACAACCAGCCCCCATTTACGACGTAAGTGGGCAGCTCCATTCCAATAAGACCTCTACTTCCCCAAGTCAGAAAGGGAGCCAGCGCTGCAGCTTGATCCTCCCAGAGTTTCCAACCTCAGCCTTGCCTGAGAGAGACAGTGCTCCTTCTAATGAGAGGTCATTCCGTCTCCTGGGCTCATTACGAGCTTCTCCTGAGCAGAGGCTGCTGGTTCTAAACAGTGCCAAATTATGTGAGGTGGTTTTTCTTACTATGTACCAGTGTCCACCAGGGACGAAATTGAGACCACTAAAATAATTCTGTGTGGTAGTCTAGGTCTAACTCATATTTAAGAGAAATATTTGGGTACTTGCTGTATTTTAACTTCAGGATAGAACTCTTAGCAATTCCCAGATGAAATTGTTTATGTAACTTAGAGGAATTCTAAACATGATAAATGTATCATACACACGTCTTGATGTCAAGGATAGAATTTATCCAATATAAGATCAGACAAGTTTAATAAAGCACTTAAGTGTTATAAGGCATGCTTCATACTTGGATGAATTATGTCCCTATCTGTGGTTCAACGTATATGTTCTATCATTTTGAATATTGAATAAAAAAAACCTTATATAAATAACGTGAAAGGTCTGATTTAAAGCAACAAATGCTAATAAAACCAAATTGAAGGCTGACAGACCTTCCGTAACTCATATAGATTGCTTAGGAAAGGTATAATAGGGAAGGTATTAAAGATGGAGTCCTAGAATTTTCCTTAATAAGTCTGTTGAAAATCATATTGAGCCCCTAAGTTAATCAAAGTTAAATCCATTAAATTTACAAAATTTTAAACAGCAACAATTATAATATTTGGTTTGCAACATCTGTTTTATGACTGATTTCCCCTTCCTTTTTTCCTGAAAATATATATTTCTAAAAGATTGACCCTTTAGTTATGTTTTAGTATGCCAGCTGTAGAGATATTCCTTACACTTATAATGAGCTGCCTCTCGACTAAAAGTTCCTGTGAGGAAAAATGATTCAATCCAACAAATCTATTTTTTTTAATATTACAGCAATAGTATTGTGGTGCATTATATCAGTGGAGAACCTAAAGCCCAGCTTCTTGTAGAAATGACCTCAGATAAAGCTTCTTCATTATACTACAAATCAGAGGTTAAGAAAACACCTAATTAAAGATAAGAATTTGAAAAAAAAAATCTTTCCCTGTGAAAAGTATCACAAGCAACTTTGAGAATGTTTCCAAGAGACTGAAGTCATTCGATGACTTTTTAAAGAAATCGATTCTGCAATATCAGTTTTGCTGCTCTCTTGTTTCTGTCACAGATGACCCCATGGCTAGCATGGGTATCAGGGCACAAAATTCTCTTGCTGCCTTCCAGACAGAAAGTCTTTCTGCTTTCTGGAACTGCTACCTCAGCACTCAACTGCTTCATCCCGCCCAGTGATGTTATGTAAGGCACCGCTACCTTTCAAATGCAGGAGCCAACCCTTATTTGCATTAAATTTTTCATCCTTTCATCCTTTGTCACAATGTTGTTTGGCCATGTCAAAAATCTTCAAAGCTTTGGCTTGAGTGGTAGCCAAACTCAGAGCTGAATTTGATCCTTACTTCAGGAAATCTTAAATCTTTCCCATCTTAGCCTTAAATCTAACCACTTTCTTTGACTTGGGTGGACAGCAACTGTCACTAAACTATTTTCCGTCATTTTAAGGGCCAGCTGTGTAGTATGAGTACGGGGTTGAGCTAATGAGGCTAACATTTTTAAGGAACAGAGCAGAAGGAATACTTATAGAGAGGAGCATTGCTTTAAAAAGTAATACCTTTGGGAAGTCATATACTTAGTCCAATAATGATGTTATTTCTCAAAACAATTTTGGAGATTTTCCTTTGGCCTTCAGAGAGGGAGTACTGGTTGCAAAGGTAAACAAGTTTTACTTCTATATAGGCAAGGAAGTACAGGTCTCGGACTGCAAAATGAGCTGTGTGAAAAATTGTAACTTTATTCTAACTGAAGTTATTTTTAATCTTACTTAATTCAGGTTGGTTTCAGTCAATCATTTATTTATTCAGCCAGTTCAGGATTTTTTTCCCACCATTTTCTCCTGGCGTTGCCTCTAAGTTCTAAGACTTTAAGTCACACCATGGTGTCCATAAGATAGAAGGGGACCACTGGTCTTTAGAAATGGTCCTTTATTCTTGGTGGCCCTGACTGGTCTCTGGGCATAGGTAGGCATCCCTGCTGAAATCGTCAGGATGGCCTTGTTCTCCCCTGGACTCACATTTCCAGTCCACTTTCCTGGGAAGACCACTAGGCTACTTGAGGGTCACCCCAAGCCAGTCCGTTGTACCCCTCTTGGGGTGGGAAGACAGGGAAGCCCAGGAAATGTTTGGATGCATTTATAATCATAAAATTATTGACAATAACTTTTATGTTTCCTCAGGTTCCACTTGGGAAATGAGACACAAATCTTTCTTTGCCTGGTTCCTCACACTACTCGGACAATTCAGAATGTCTTTGGGGGTGTAACAAACACCATATTTCGATCATAATCACATCATCTTTCCAAGTTTATTGCTTTTAGCATTAACTTTCTGCTTCAAGTCTTTCAGGGTTGTGAAACACCAAGACGTTTCTCTCAAACTCTCCTCTGTCATGAGTTTCAAGGCATCATAGTGTACAGTGAGGAGAATGGATTGTGGAGTCAGTCTTGCCAGAGTTGATTCCGGACTCTCCCACGACACAAGTTTTGGACCCTGAAACCTTCTTGCCTCAGTTTTCTCCTCTGAAAGAAGAGGTATGGTGATAATAGTGCTTGCCTCATGTTGTTATGAGGATTAATGAGGTAATATTTATAAAGCACTTTGACCAGTACCTGCACGTAGTAGACAAGTAATTATGTATTAACAGTTGCATTTGAAAAATAAATTCATAAACTTCAAATGGCAGTAGCCTCTTTCTTTTCTTTTTATCTTTTTCTTTTCTTCTTTTGGTGCTAGGATGCTATGTGAGTGGTGGGGAAAAGAGCAAGGTAGAAGGAAAATCTGGAGAGAGATAGCATGTTGGTTGATTTTGTGTATCAACTTTACTGGGCCTGGATGTGCCCTGATATTTGGTTAAACATCATTCTGGGTATGTTTGTAAGGGCCTATCTGGGTGAGATTAACATCTGAATCAGTAGACTGAATAAAGGAGATGGTTCTCCCCAGCTTAGGTCCTCCTCCAATCTGATAGAGGCCTGAATAAAACAAAAAGGTAGAGGAAGGGAGACTTCACTCTCTGCCAGACTGTCTTTGGTCTGGGACATTGGTCTCCTGCCTTCAGTTGTGGACTTGAACTGGAGCAGACACTATCAGCTTTCCTGGTTCTCAGGAGTCTCTTGGGATTCAGGCCAGAATTATACCATCAGCTCTCCTGGGTCTTCAACTTACTGACTGTAGATCATGGGACTTCTTGGCCTCCAAAACTGTGTGAGCCAAGTCCTTGTAATCTCACTCTCTCTGTATATATGTGTATATGCAGTATATATATGTATATAGTAGATAATATATATCTACATAGATATACATATTTTATAGATCCATATATATTTTTGTGCACGTGTGTGTATTGTTCCTGTTTCTCTGGAGAACTCAGACTAATACAGATGCATAGAATAATATTTCAAAATATTACCCGGCCACAATCATCTCAAAACAAACCCCCCTGTTTATTTTTTCCCATTTTCCTTCTCCTCCTCCTCCTCCTCCTCCTCCTTCTCCTCCCCCTCCTCCTCCCCCCCCTCCTCCTCCTCCTCCTCCTCCTCCTTCTTCTTCTTCTTCTTTCCAGCTCCATTTAGCTAACTAAAGCTAGGAGTAGGAATAAATACAGGAAAGCTGATGGGGCCAGACTAAGTTGGGAGTTTAAGGTGACTCGTGATATTGGTATCTGGACTTGGCCTGGCAGGATCTTATCCCTGAAAAGCATGGCAGTCATGAGTTTCTTACATGGGGTACGGTAAGCTGTGCCTGCTCAGCACTATCTCTACACCCAGCAAACTCAGAATTAACTCTGTTAGGCATATCTTAATTACTGATTTTTAAATGACATCTTTTACCAGAAGATTTATTTTCATCGGAGACTTGAGATAAATTATGTGACTTATTTAGAATGAACATTTATTATTGGCAATATCAAAATTGCTCACTTAGAAGCTTCAGGTTCACGAGATCCTATTTGTCAAAAAAAAAACCTATTATCATGTGTTTCATCTTGCTTCTGTGATTTATAGTGAGAACTGAAAATCGGAATCTTCTGTGTACTAATCCTCTTTCTAATGCTTTGTCTTGTTGCGGTCTTTGGCATGTCATTTGATCTCTCCTTGACTCAGATCCTCATTGGTAAAATGAAACCATTCATAATATTTGCCTCCTACAGAATTGTTGTGAATATTAGCCAGTTACTGTTTGTAAAATTTCTCTAACCAGAGAAAGAGCCATATCACTGTGGACTATTAGAATGGATATCGCCCATATTTTCCTTTTATAGAATGACCAGTCTTTAACATGTCCTTTCCAGAGAGCTTGGCAAATCAACAGATTTAGTGTTTGTGCACCATAAGTGGAGACATATAAGTTTTTTTTAATCTGTTTGAGAATTCAGGGAGTTCCAATATATTAATATAATTATTCCCCTTTTAAGAATTTTTTTGTGGCATATGTAAACATACGCATGTACACACACACACCCACACACATCTGTCCATGTATTGGCTGGGTGGATGATTTTCTAATAATAGGGTTTTTTTTTTAAGATTTTATTTATTTATTTGACAGAGAGAGAAATCACCAGTAGGCAGAGAAGCAGGCAGAGAGAGAGGAGGAAGCAGGCTTCCTGCTGAGCAGAGAGCCCGATGCGGGACTCGATCCCAGGACCCTGGAATCATAACCTGAGCCGAGGGCAGAGGCTTAACCCACTGAGCCACCCAGGCGCCCCTCTGATAGTAGTTTTTTTTTTTTTAAAGATTTTATTTATCTACTTGACAGAAAGAGATCACAAGTAGGCAGAGAGGCAGGCAGAGAGAGAGGAAAGGAAGCAGGCTCCCTGCTGAGCAAAGAGCCGGATGCGGGACTCGATCCCAGGACCCTGAGATCATGACCTGAGCTAAAGGCAGAGGCTTTAACCCACTGAGCCACCCAGGCGCCCTTCTAATAATAGTTTTAATGTGTAATGTGGCTTTGGGTAAGTTAGAAATTTTAATTATCCATATTTCGTGTGTGGTACCAGATTTTCCAGAATTTAATAGAAGATTGCTTTTTTGTGTGTCTTTTTTTTTTCCTCAACAAGGACATGGGGAGAAAAAATAAAATATATAATTAGGTCTACACATAGGAGAAATAGCACGGCAACTAGTCTGTTCAACCTGCAGTCATGTAAAAGTCATGCTGTGGGTGAAACACTAAGACAGGTTTTGCACTTGGATTATCAAGTTCCATTTAAAGATGCTGCTAGATTTCAGTGGGCAACGTACAAGAGTGTCAATTTCCTTATTCCATAGAGGTCTTCAAGTATGCAGAGGGAGATTGAAGTGACAAATAGGCCCAATATTTTCTCTAATTCTATTATTTATTGCTTTTCTAGTTCACTATATCAAAGCATGGCATGTAGCGTGTACGCATCTACTGATCACGTCAAGTTCAATCAAGGAGGCGGCAGGGGTGTACCATATTTTCCAAATGATAAACGTCGTTGTAATTGTCCAGTGTTCACTGCGAGGAAGATTTTCGATAAATGGCAAATGATATTAGCAAGTGATCACAATATTTTGAATCTGGAAATAAGGAAATCTGGGTAGAAAAAATACTTAGCACCCACTTAAGTGCTAAGGTCATTTTTCAAGGCAGAGAGAAGTATCTGGAGTTTATAAGTCAATACTAAAAAGACTGGAAGACAACCACTGCTGTGAACTGCCTGGGTGGATGGGTGTGGAATGGGAAATAGGGCAAAGAAGAGCCACTGGCTTGGAATATAGGTGTGCGGCAGGAAGGAGGTAGAGGTGACCGTTTCTCCTACATGACAATTAGGTGAAAATGACTTATTTGAACATGGGAGTCTATGGGATTCCAAGGTTTATATGTTTCTAGAAAATGTTAAGAGATGACTATATGAAATCTTTTCTTCATCCCATTATAATCCCTGGAGATACTGAGAAAGGACGTGGGGGAAAAAATGAACAATATTTGGAATCTTCACTTTCTGGGAGACTTCACATGCCTTATGCCTTTCCTCTGGTTTTCCATTTTCAGTTGGAAGAGACTTAAGGTATAAGGAACTATGCATGTTATTAGATGTTCGTTTTCCAGCTTCCTCACCCACTTCCCCACAAGTTAATTTCTCTTCCTTCCTTTTCTTTCTTTTTTTCCCTTCTCCCTCCCTCTCTCTCTGTCCTTTAAGTCACTATTAGTTTACACAGATACATGAAAATATCCTGTGATCTGCCAGGATACAGGCAACTTAACTGTCACTTGCGTCTCGCCTCTCGAAAGAAGTTTAGAGAACTAAAATATAATCAGTTGTTATAGAATTTTTTTAAAGCTCGACTTTTGAAATTCTGGTTTCAACTCTGCCTGAAATAAAGACTTTGTATGTAAAAACCCAATCTCCCAAGTTTTTGAAACTCAAAACAGGTGTGAGTTTCATCTGATCCAACTCTTCTGTAATATAATGAATTTTTAGCCGAAAGACTGTAATAAGGATGATGTTTCCAGGTCGGACAGAACTTTAAATAGGAGTATATGTTTAGCGAATCGTTACACATATACTCCTTTCAGATTTATGCACGTACACACCAGACTAGTAAACGCGATCTGTCAGAAAAACTCCGAGGACAGGGTAGCCCTTCCCTTCAACGTGGTTTCTATCCACTGTGATTTCCTGTTTAGAGATTAGCCTCCTCTTCTTACCTGAAGTTTTGAAAACCTAAAATAAACAGAAGGCCACACTCCCTGAAAGGGATTACCTGACACTGATTGTTTTTGCTCTTCTGAAACATTCATCTGCAGGGGGAAAAAAAAAATGCTCTCCTCAAATCTCAATTCTAAAGAAAAGTTTCTGCGTTGGCTGGGAATTTTGTAAGCTCAGCATCCTCCAGGCCAGACTGAAACACGAGGCCACAAGTGTTTCTAGAGCTAGCTGGAGTCTTCACGGTCAAATAAGTCTCTCAGAAGTGGAGTAATCAGAAGTACTTTGAGAGCCTGTTCCCATCTTTTATCACTTAGAGGTAACTGTGCCTTCACAGGGCCAACCTTTTCCTTCTCTGGAGTATGTGTCTGACATCCATTAGGATGAGAGAGATTAAAATGTGCTCGTGAATGAATAGTGATTCAGAACTCGGGAAAAGAGACAGGCTTTCACAGAAATATGCCGATTGTTTAGCTGTAAAATAACGAGGCGAGGGAACAGGGACATACACTGTGGAGTCCAGCTCATAGCTTGTGGCTGCCAGCTCACCAAAAGAGATCACAGAGTTTGGCCAAGCAAAGGACTAGACCACAGCCAGGAGCCGGAGGGGTAGCGAGGAAGGCACGTGGCTGAAACACACCGGGCCTGGTCCTGCAGAGCCCAGTGGCAGGATCTGGTAGACTTTGCACAACAAAGGGCGTCCACCACCTTCCAGCCAAACCCCCAGAGGCTCCCCCAGAGCAGGGCTGCTTCTGACCCAGGCTCCCACCACCCCTTCGTTCTGGGCTGCCTCTCTTCTCCCTGGAATCTCTTGGCTTAGCATCACTTTGGCCCCTCCCAACAGGACCGCTCCTGGGACAGCATGTGCTCTGTGTGGAATAATAAGGTTAACTGGACAAAGTTGACTAGCCCTGTGACAAGAGTGCCTTCAAACCACACAACAGGAATGAAATGGGAGTCATACTGGCCACACCAGAGGAGAATCAGATTCTTCTCGAGAGTTCGGTCCTGGTCTGGTTCTCTGAGATGCCTTGAATCATCCTTTCTTTCTCTCCTCATAAAGTTAGAAATCCAGAACAGCAACACTTAAGTGTGGTAAGGGAGAAGGGGAGAATGAAGAGGGGGTGTAGTCATTTTCAAAGATGACCCTGAGATCATGACCTGAGCCAAAGGCATAGGCTTTAACCCACTGAGCCACCCAGGTGCCCTGGAGAGAAGGGCACCTGGTCCCACAACAGCTTGTTGAATTTTGAGTAATGCTTTGCAAATACTTTTTAAAGTAATTTTTTTAAGTCCCACAACAGCTTGTTGAATTTTGATTAATGCTTTGCAAATACTTTTAATCGTGAAGCACCTTCTCTCTTTTTTTTTTTTTTCCATAAAATCTACCAACACGGATTTGAAATGCTCTGAGACCTATGGGGGGAAAAAATCTGTCCTGCTTAGCCTAAAGTTGTTTCTGGTCCAGCCCCTCTCTATCTGCCCTTGCCGCTCATTTTCCATCAGCCCTCCTCTCGCGTTTTATGCTCTGATAAAACAGAGCAGACTGTTGTTAGAGACACCAGTCACTAATTCTGGTCATCTTTTCTTTTTAACAAAAATATTCTCTCTGGATTTTTCCCAACTTTCATCTGTAAAATGTTACATATTCTTCAAATGCTGCTCAGAAACCAACCCCATAGAAAGTTGTCTCTTTACTTTAGAGTAAGGGTCAATGAACTTCTTCCACAGAGGGCCACATAGTAAACATTTTCAGCTTTGAGGCTCCCGTGCTCTCTGTCGCAACTCTCCGACTCTGCCGTTGTATCATGAAAGCAGCTATAGGGAATCCATGAATGAATCGGCATGGCTGTGTTCCGATCAGACTTTACTTACCCGTACAGGCAGCAAGCTGGATTTGGTCACATGCTGTAAACTGACAACTTATGCCTTAGAGTCATACTTGATAGGCTTCTTGCTGAGGCAGAAATTTCTAGATGTGAAAAACCTAAGGCCTCCACGTGAGAATAGTATATACATGTATTTAGTTCGAATAGATAAGAGCAGAGAAAAAGGCAAGTGTAACTAGCGAAGCATCAGATACTCCTCAGAGTTGTTATTTCAGACTTGTCATTGCAGTTAACGGCAAGAAGTTTCTGTAAAAGGTAACAAAATTAGGAACTCTCCAACGATGCTGACTTAGGAATCAGCCCTTGGAAAATATTACCAAAGGCAAAAAGGTTTACTAAAACCTGGCTGAGATCTAAAGTGCTAAGCACTCATTAGCTGCTTTAAAAGGATCTCTGCTTCCCCGAACTGCTGTCTGAAAAAGAGAACGAACTACTATCATAGCAAAAGAGAAATATAATGGGCCTGATGAGGCTAATTGCCCTATCAGGAGGATTGGCTGCTAGGGATTGTCAGTGCTTGGGGAACCAGAAAGGGAGGAATCCGAAAGCTGGAAGGGAGGCAGAGAACTTCTCTGGAATGGGAGTGACTCAAAGGGCATCATCAGGGATTAGTCCTGGGGAAAATGATAGGCAGGAATCTCTGATTAAGTAGATGCAGGTGATGAAATTCATGGAGCCTCCTATTAAAAAAAAAGAAGAAGAAGAAGAAGGAAAAAACAGGTCATGGTAAGGTTCCAGAAGAGGGGATTGTGAGTAATTTCACTGGACAACCTGAAGCCTTTTGAAAAGCAAGAGCTCCGGCTCCAAAAAATGCCCCCCCTCTCTTAAAGTCACAGTTCCCGGTGTCCAGCTTGGCGACAAAGAAAATTGTGAATGGCCGGCTGTCTGTTAAATGTTCGGGCTCCCCCGTCCATGAAAGAATTATTACAGGACATTTCCCAGCCTCACTTACTTGCTTGTAGGTGGAGGCATGGGACTGAGTTCAGGCTAATGGAATGTGGGTGGAAATGATTTACATCACTTCTGGGCCTGGCTCATAAAATCTCCCACTGGGTCCTCCACTCTTTCTCTACCCCATCTGCTGACTAGATTTGGGTAATTTCAGATACCATGTGTTGAAAGCAGTAGAGCTTCTGTCAGCTTAGGTCTCGGATGGACCTGATGGAACAGAAAGTGTCCCCTCCTCATTCAAACACACAAAACTACAGCATAAACTTCTATGGTGTTAAGCCACTGAGATTTCAGAGTTTAGATACTATGAGAGACAGCATTTACTTGAAGAATATAAGCAGAAAATGAACATTGCTTAATAACTAAAGGTGTTCTATGGAAAGCAATTCTAGATAAGAACATGGAATCCGCTGAATCAGAAAGCAGGGAAGATACTACAATTTGCAAATAAGCCATTATTTTCAACCTCAAATAAATGCTACTCCCCCAGGACAGTAAAAGTAATAAAAATTCAAAACCAAGCAAACATGGGCAATATAGAGCCCTCATCGCTTAAGAACAAACAAACAAAAATGAAGTTAAGCCATCTTGAGAAGAAAAATACCAGACATAAGCCAACAGAACAACATGAAGATGTAATTAACCCAATCAATTTTATTGTCTACGAAAACCGTTATCAGCAGTTTGAATTGGGAAACTACTCAACTTGGTTATCTATCCCCCGCCAAATCATGATGGAACCCATTTGAAAGTCATTTAAATTTCTTTAATTTTAACTTTTCTATTTTTTTCTTCATAAAGGGGTCATTGAAACAGTGTGATTTTTTCCCTCCATTTTATTGATATGCAATTGACATATAGCATTGCATCAGTGTAGGAAGTCCAACATAATGATTTGATATATGGGTATATTATATGATCATATGATAAGTTTAGTTAATATCCACCACCTCACATAGTTACACTATTCTTGTAATGAGAACTTTAAGATCTTTCTTTCTTTCTTTTTTTTTAAGATGTATTTGAGAGAGAGCGAGAGCTTGCTTGTGGAGGTAGGGGCAGAGGGAGAGGGAGAGAGAATCTTCAAGTAGACTCCCCACTGAGCATGGAGTCCCACACAGCGTTCCATCCCAGAAGCCCAAGATCATGACTTGAGCCAAAATCAAGAGTCAACCACTTAACCAACTGAGCCACCCAAGTACCCTAAGATCTACTTTCTTAGCAACTTTCCTGTATTAATACAATATTGTTAACAATAATCACCATCCTGTATGTTACTTCCTCAGGACTTATTTTTTTTATAATGAGGGGTTTTTACCTTTTGACCATTCCCTCATTTCCCCTGTCTCTCACTACTGCCTCTGACAACCACCAATCTGTTTTCTGTATCAGTGTGATTTTTGAGGACAGGTTTTTCTAGCTGAGATTATGTTTGTGTCTTTGTGACCAAAAAATCAAAGCAGATAGTTGCTGACAGATGTTCTAGGTGATATAAAGTCCAGTTAGATCATCACAGACAGGCTATTCAATTATAAATAATCAGGATTTATTAGGCTACACAGGAGAAACACAACTTTGAAATCTTCCTAAGCTATCCATTATTATGATAACACTAAACATTATTATCCTTTTCTAGAATTGAAGCAAATATTGTGTAGTGGTTTAGAATATAATCAGTTCATCAAAACATCATTACATATGAAAAGGCAAAACAGGGTAAGGGATAATTGTAAGATGTATCATGACAAATACCATGTATATTCAGAATATATAAAGACACTTAAAAATAAGTGAGTACAAGATGAACAAACTAATAGAAAATGCGCTGAAGACTCGAACACATACTGAACAGTGTGCTAACATTGTCAATTATAAGAGAAATACAAACTAAAACCACAATAAGATGTCATTATACACCAACAGAATGGCCAAAAATAAAAAAGCCAGACCATACCAGATCTTGGCAAGAATGTGGAAAAATCAAAACTCACACACTGCTGGTGAAAGTATAAATTTTTGAAAATTGTTTGAAGATTTCATTTAAAGTAAGCATACACATGCTCTATAGCCAGCAATTGAATTTGAAGATACATATAATATGCCCAACATAAAAGTATACATAAGGTGGCGTGCTTGGGTGGCTCAAGTCAGTTAAGCCTCTGCCTTTACCTCAGGTCACGATCAAGTCCCATGTGAGGCTCCCTGCTCAGCGGGGAGTCTGCTTCTCCTTCTCCCTCTGCACACCCCGCACTCACATTCTCTCTCTCTCTCTCAAATAAATAAATAAAATCTTTTTTTAAAAAGTGTACATATGTGCACCAAAATACTTCCACAGCAGTATTATTTTTAATAGCTTCAGACTAGAAACTGTTCAAATTTTCCTCAGTGGTTGAATGGAAAAATAAATTGTGGCATAGTCATATATTAGAATACTGTACAAAAAAATATAGCTACTTCTGTACCCAACACAATGGATGACTTTAAATTCATAATGTTGAGTGAAAGAAGCCAAAAGAGAAAATACTGTATGATTTCATTTACTTTATATAAAGTTCATAAAGAAGCAAAACTAACCTATGGTATTAGGAGTCAGGGAAGTAGTTACCTCTGGAAAGGCGGCACAAAAAAGGACTTCCGGGTGATGGTTACACTTTATTTCTTAATCCAGTAGCGTTGCCCAAGTGGATATACCTTGTGAAAATTCACCGAGCTGTGCACATAAGATTTGCATACTCCTCCCTGTGTTATACCTTAATACAAGGCTTACTGGAAAAAAAGGAAAGCGGGTAAACTCTGATGTCATATTGCTGGTTTCAAGTGATAGCTTTGCTCCTTGCTAGTCAAGGTAATCGGAAAAAATTGCCCAACCTTTCTTTGTCTCAGGTTACTCTGTAAAAGGGAGATTCCACGATTACTTTCTTCCTAGACTGTTAGAAAGATAAATCTGACAACACATGTCCAGCTCATAGAACAGAACTTGGCACTATGTTTAACATTCACTACATGTCAGCTGTTGTCATTCTTATCATTAATTCTCAGGATAATAAACTGATAAATATTATCTTAAAATGTCAGTGGATCCAAGGTAAGAATAATTAGAATAACACAGAGAACCATCTGATATTTTTATTTGGTTTTATTATTTCTTGACTCCTTGACCTTCAAACTTGGGAGTTTCTCAGAAAAACCAACATGGACAACTCCCAAAGCAAAAAGCAAATTCATTTGAAAACCATGGTGTAGGCCCAACTAATATAAATATTATTGCTACAAAGGACATCTGTAAGTAGGTAAAGTGCCTGAGAAGAAAAAAAAAAAAAAGATCAGGTTACAATTATGTAAGGCATGAATTCTTATTTTAAAAGGGTTACTAACACAATTCTCACACCTCAAGATGGAAGGAATTAGTCAATTTATCCTCATGTGCAGTGGGGATACTTTTTTCTAAGAAATTGTACACATTGTTTATTCATTAAAAACATTTCAAAAATTTACCCTCCTATAATACTAGGTTTTCTACTCCATTATGTTATCCAATATTTAAAATAGTTTCTGCAATACTTTCATGCTAACCTTTTCTCTCATTTATAAACAAATTTACCCAGTGCTTGCTTTTATTTCTGAAATTAGGTCAGAAAACTCAACGTCCATCTACCAATATTAGGTTAGGAAATTCAAACCAGAACTTGGGCCTTTATCAACATTAGTACATAATTTAGTACTTTTAACTAACGGATCCAATCCTAGAACTCTTCCAATACTGATGTCCACATTCTAAATCAGGATATTCAGTATTATGTTTTTACACTACCATGAGAATCTTAGAGTAGAGAGAGCTTTAGGCTTCATGCAGTTCTGTCTTCCATCATCTGCAGTGTGACAGCTGTGCTGGCTTTAAGAGAGCTTCTTTTTATCCAGTACCATGTTGAATAAAAACATAAGAATGGACATCCTTGTCTGTGTGTCTCATACTTTGAATGAATATATTACCCATGGAAGACTTTGTAACCTCATACGTCAGTCAAAATATTGGTTAACTGAGAAGTCATGTAATTCTTCAAAATGTTGACACATTTTACTATAGAATATTACTATCAATTATTACTAACATTAATATTACTACCAATTGGTTAATTGGTTAATATTACTACCAATTGGTTAATATTACTACCAATCCCATCTGCAGGCCTGAAACTAGGGTGAAGCAAATGAGGCACCCTAGTGTAGAATTAAGGAGGAACTTACTCTTAGTTATACAAGTGCCAATTCTGTACTTGCCTGACCCTGAATGTGAATACCTCTTTAAGACCAAGGTGTCTCACTTGCAAATGAATGTATTCTTATTTTTCTTTAAGTTTTTATTTAAATTCCAGTTAGTTAACATACAGTGTACAATACAGGGATTCATCACTTCCAGAAATCACCCAGTGCTCATAACAAGTGCATGGGTGAGTGTCTCTTTAAATTTTATACTCCATATACCTGCCTTGCCTCATCCTAGTCTTGTCCTGCTGATCAGAAATAAGTTTAAGCTGTCCATGTCACAGTGATAGACATTTATCAAATTCTGAAATTTCCTGAAGGCTTGAATTTTATCATTAGTGACAAATGCTCTTAATTGTTTACCTTGAACTAACAGGTTCCTTTTGTCAATCTTTGAGAAGACATCTGCTAAAACCCCGTGTGAATACTGTAGTTCCTCTGTAAGTCACACTGTGAAGTAAAAATTGTGCCTCATGAAAAAAAAATACAGTGGCTAGTTCAGCTAGCAACTGAAACAATTCCACAGGTGTTTTCCCTTGAGACAGTCATCATCTTTTGGTATGCTGAGGAAGTGTTTTCTGTGCTTTCTATTTTTCCACACAGCCTTTAAAAGGCAGGTATTCAACAGTATTTAATAAGATTAATTTTTTTTACTTCTTCATAAAGGACATTCTTAAATAAGATTGCCTTCATAATTTTAACTGCAAGTGTGAAGTGGTGAAGAATATAATAACTACATGTACAGTTTGGTCCCACTGCAAATGTCAACATAGTTATTCCAGGCTAAAACAAGATGTTAAAGTTATTCAACACTTAGCATAATCCTACACAACTTGTCGCTGCAACCCAGCTTCCATATAAAGTAAGATCTTATGTGCTTAGTTTGTGTTGATATTGGACATATATAAACGAAATAGCCACCCTTGTAGATGTTATCCATTTATAAGGCAAAAGTACAAGTTTGCAAAGAAATAACAACTCAGTTTTCATATTTCCAGTTAAAGCTCTCATTCAGCAGGTTACTGTGTTGTTAAGAGGTGTCAGTACCATGAATATCCTTATTGACTTTCTATCCAGCAGGCATTCAGCAACTAAACTATGCAAGGCTTTTTGGGCTCTCAGCAACTGTGTTTATTTCTTCAGCTAATGCATTATGATGACTTAGCCTGGTAGATGCTTCAGAAGCTTTTTCTTTTCTGGTTCAAAAAGCAGTAGCAAATAGTTTTTGGCTTTTCAAATGTTCAGTTTCTTTAAATTCTGAAGGATTCCCCTCAAAACGAAACTGCAACATAATTAGTACACAAATGTTATTTAAAAATCCTCTATTGCCCAAGACAGAATAAAATAAACTATTACCATTTGTAAAGCTAGAGGAAAGATAGCTTTCATCATATTTAATTTCTTTCTTTCTTTCTCTCTCTCTCTTTTTAAACTTTTTTTTTTAAGCACTCTCTCCCCATTTCTTTGGAGTAGATTCCCTCCTTTCTGTGATTCAGGGAGCTCTCTGGTATGTGAGTTTCAACTTTTCCAGTCAGATAGGACAACTGTGGGTTGATTAGCAAGCCCTCTAATTTGCCTTTTTTTATTGTGGTAAAACACACTTTGTAAAATTGACCGTTTTAACTGTTTAAGTGTACAGTCCAGTGGCATCGGATTCTTTCATACTGTTGTGCAACCATCACTACCTTCTATCATTAGAACTCTTTTCTTCTTGCAAAACTGAACCAATAACTCCCCACTCCCTTCCTCCACTAGAGCCCCTGGCAACCACCATCCTACTTTCTATCTCAATGAATTTGACTCCTTAAATACCTCCCATAAATGGACTCATGGTATTTGTCCTTTTGTGACTGGCTTATTCCACTTTGCATAATGCCTTCGAGGCTCATCCATGTTATAGCATGTGTCAGAATTTCCTTTCTTTTTAAGGTTGAATAATATTCTGTGGTAGTATGTTGCTTATCCATTTACCTGTTGATGGAAATTTGAGCTGTTTCTACCTTTTGGGTATTGTGCTCGGTCATTGGCTGGCAGCTGCATGAGAAGCACAGCCTTCATAGCTCCCAAGTCAACAGCTGGAGTCATTAGTTATGTTCCTCACTGATGGGGATCTGGCCATTTCATGGCCTCCAAGCATTTTACTTACCTCGGCTGGGTTGAAGATCTTATAAGATGTTGTCTGTTTGCACTTGCTCTTCTATAAGTCTCCTAATCATTCCCCCCCCCAAAAATTTTTATTCGATTCTCTTTTTCTTTCAAGTTCATAGGGGCTTTGCTTATGTATAAAAAATAGTTAACTCCCTGTTTTGTCATATATATTAGAAATATTTTCTCTGAGTTTACCATGTATCTTTAGATTTTGTATATGGTATACTTTTTTCATATAAATAATTTTAATTTCAACATAAATCTATGTTTTTCTTTTATAGCTTAAAAGCCCTTTGAGTTGCTTACAAGTTTTCTCCAACTTTTGTGTCATGTAAAGTATTCTAAATTTTCTTCTATGTCTTATTTTGTTTGCGTTTACATGTATGATTTATTTGGATTTTTTGCTGTATATGTACAATGAAATAAGAGTTTAAACTTATTTTCTTCTAGCTGGATAGTGAATTATACAAATACTATTTATTAAAAATCATTCTATTTTCTGTGGCATTGGAAGGCCATCTTTACTCTGCCTAAGCTGAGACTCCTAGAAACATGTAATTTCAGTATTTCTCAGTGCAGATATTCACTTCAGGACCTAGAAGAGGCAAAGCAATAAAATGATTCCAAGAAAACAAGTGATACCAAGTCAATACTTGTGTATGAGCAAGTGCCAATTCACCAAAGGTTAGTATGAGATTACCAGAGGCTTAATATGTACTATATTTTTTTTTATGAGAAAAAGAAAATCTGCCTTCCAGCAGTGTTACAAACAATGATGATTTTCCTGTTAAATTTGACTTTCAGCTTTTTAGAAAGGAAGGAAAGAATGTTAGTGAAAACTTATGGAATGATATAAATTCTCAGCTAAGTAGAATTTTTAAGCTGCTTACTCCTTCAAAATGGAAATATTCCAGTAATTGGTTTTGTGAAAAATCATATTTCTATATTTATTACATATGTTTTTACACATATACAGTTTCTTTCCTGAAAATAATGATCTGGGTTCAAATTCTGTGTCCTCTATTTACTAGTCATGTAACATTATGCAAATCACTGAGCTTTTCTGAAACTCCAATTCCAATAGTCAATTGTGATGAAAGTCATTTGTGATGTTACCAATAAATCCTCCCTGTGCTAAATCTTGTTATGATAAATGTCAGGTGACGTACTTAATCATGTCATTCTTTAGAAATTCTCACCATCGGCCCGTTTGGTCAAACATTGAGTTAACTCTGCTACTTCCTGCATCAGTTTGCAGAGGGAAGTGAGTGTTGACAGCTCTACCTACCCACTCCAAGGATGGGAAATTAGTCTCCAAATGTTTCCCAAATTGTCCAGCTCCTACTAAAGAAGCAATTGTGTTACCAGTAGAATGATCACCCTTGGAAGCAACACTCACTTGACTGGCCCTGTATGAAGGAGCAAACCATTTCAAGGAAATCCCTAGGGACGTATTATTTTCCTAACAAGTAGAGACCAAGTAGTGGTGGTTTTCTCAATGACTGGGACATATTTGGCAGAACAGAAACTTGGAAGTTGTGGTTTGTAAGGGTGTATGCAAATCTCAGCATGATAGATCCTAGCCTAGGTATTTGAAGGTAGCATGACAGCAAGAATAATTGTCTTCTGGGTGAAAATACAAAGATATATATACCTTAGCAACAAATAGGAGCTCTGAGGGAATAACCAGGCTAAGCCCTGAAATGACTCAACCCTGAATGGTGATGTTATTCCTAAAAAACACTTTAATACTCTCTCTAAAAATAAACACAAATGCTCGAAGGAAAGTTACATGAGTGCAACTCTCATTTGCTGCTGGCATAGTAGGGAACAAATGCCACCCTTTAGGAGCCTAAGTATTTTTGAATGGGGAAGAGATTTCCAAGTATTGGCAAGGAGAATTTAACCCTTTGAATGTGACAATGACTGTTGTTTCAAACTCAATTATTCCTACACTTTATTCACTGTTAATATACTTCGGTACAGACTGCAGTGGTAAATGGAGAATGGAATTCAAAATCAGACACTTTTAGGTCTGTGTTTTCTGTGGTCTAACGAAAAATGATATTTACATGTTATATTATGCCAATGTCAAACACTGCCTCCCAGAGATCACTTTTCATGGTGATTCTTTTCATTTTTGGTGTTACTTTCAAAATTGGGGCGGGGGAGATCATTCGTGTATGGAAACTTGACTTTGTTTACATAGCCGCCTCAATTTTAGGTAGAGTAAATGTATATTCCTTCCAATCATAACATTCCCTTCCCATCACTTAAATACTTTGCAGTTTTCTATAAGCAGCTTCATATGTACCCTTACTTTGTGATTTAGCAAATTCTGCACATAGCAATTAGACCTGGCAGGCCATATTTATACAATAAAGTGTTACTTAGCACTTACAATAATATCAGAGGGTAGGAGAGAGGAGTGTTAAACTAACCTAGGGGTGGGGGGGGAATGGGGTTGGCAAAATATTTGAGAATTTTATTGTTAATATGTTTGGCTTTTCTAATATTTGTAATAGGGGTTCTATTTGAACTCCTATTTTTCCTACAATTTAAGGAAAGCACAAAGAACTGCAGGCATCCTCACCTCTGCTGGAATTTTATTGAGAGGGTCACTGAAGTCAGGGAAAGGTCGCTGCCTTCATTCCTGTGCTGTCCAGATGGTGGAGCACAGAGTACTTAACATGTTCTCCCCCTGACTCTATATCTACTTCCTCTCACTCCCTCTGTCTGTAGCATGGAAGATGTGTTGTCTAACTGTAGAAAGAAGAGAGTCTTAGGTGTGGGAAGTCCCCAGAATAAGAAGTAACAGTACTGGGTGCCTGAGTGGCTCAGTTGTTAAGTGTCTGCCTTTGGCTCAGGTCATGATCCCAGGGTTCTCGGATCGAGGCCCGCATCGGGCTCTCTGCTCGGTGTGAAGCCTGCTTCTCCCTCTCCCACTCCCCCTGCTTGTGTTCCCTTTCTCGCTGTATGTCTCTCTCTACCAAATAAATAAATAAAACCTTTAAAAAAAAAAGGGAAGTAACAGTGCTGGGCTTCTGAGGTTTTACGTTGTAGTTAACATAAATAAAAGCCTTCTATCTCTTGTTCTTAGTCTGTCTTTATTTTAAAGATTTTATTTATTTTTTTATTTATTTAGAGAGCAAGCCGGGGGGTGGGGGTAGGGAAAGAGATGGCAGACTCTGCACTGAACATGGAGCCTGATGTGGGGTTCGATCGCAGGCCCCTGAGATCATGACCAGAGCCCAAATTAAGAGACACTCAACCAACGGAACCACCCAGGCGCCCCCTAAGTCTTTACTTTTATTTATTTACTTTTTTTCCCCAGTAAAACACTTCTTCCAAAGAAAATCTAAATCTAAATCCTCCAAAGTCATAAAAAATAATCTGTCTACTAAAGCACTTTTTAAAGATTCTGCAAAGGAAAGAAATTACATCTCACGGTAATGAATAAAGTAAAATTTTCCTAACTATTTACTACACTGTTCTCTCCTTAAAGTTCCTTTTCTCAGTAGTAGCTTGTTAGTGCTTTTCTGTATTTTCCTCAAAACTCCAGCTAGCATGTAATCTTTTTTTTTTTTCTTTTAAAGATTTTATTTATTCACCCGACAGACAGGAATCACAAGCAGGCAGAGAGGCAAGAAGAAACAGGCTTCCCACGGAGCAGAGAGCCCGATGCGGGGCTCGATCCCAGGATCCTGGGATCATGACCTGAGCCGAAGGCAGAGGCTTTAACCCACTAAGCCACCCAGGCACCCTGCACGTAATCTCTTTCTCTCTCTCTGCGGAAGGATTCTTGCCTGTGCACATTATTCTCGTCCCTGCACCCAGTGGCTTCAATTCTGCAGTTCCAGCCATTACTACTACTGGTAAAACAGAGGCCCGAGTGTGACAGCAGGTCAAGCAGCAAAGAATATATCCTTCATGGCTGCAGCGGCGTGGGCGGGGCGGAGCAAATGCTTCTATTCAAATAGTTTCATCTTTGTCACGTGTGTTGCTGGGTATATTTAGAAAACCCACAGTAGATGCCTCCTGGAAGATAGCCTCTTATGCACTATAGGCAGAAAAGATGGATCAGGAAGCAACCAGCCCTGGGAAAGCGAATACCAACAGTTTGAGCATGCCAACCGTGATCAAAAGTTACACTAAAGTGTAGCAAGTTAGCAGAAAACCCTGATGTTATTTGGAAACACTTAAATCTATACCAGATTTTCAGATGTATAATGAAAGAATTACAATTAGGGGGAAACCGGAGAAAAATGGAGAGTTTAGGTTAAAATGAGGCCGTAATTGGAATTTTGCACTTGGTTTCATTGGCTGCCAACAATCTGAATGGTGCACGATGAAATCCATAAAACGTGTTGCCAAATCTCTGGTCAGTTGAAACTGCTGTGTTTCATTCTTCTCGGGTAAAAATGTCTTAATTTTGGCGATGTGATGTTATTTGTCTCATCTGGTTTCTTGGAGACTGAAGGTCTCTCGTTAATGTACTAATAAATAGAGGAGCAGCAGAGACCTTCGGGGAAACAGTGCGGCGACAACACCCGCGGAGGTCACCGCGGTCGTGACGACCTGCGGCTGGAAGCCCCCCACTGAAGGTATACGAAGAAGGGAATGGGGAGCTGTTTTGGGGTAAAAGCCCACCTGCAGACTGGCCAGGATTCCAAGACAGGACAGTGCGATGCTGCGGAAAGTGCTTTGGAATCATCTGGGACGATGTGGCCTCAGGCAAATGACCTGTTCTCTCTGAACCAGTTTTCTCCTCCTTAAACATGGATTTCCAAGGCCAAAGTTCCTCTGGCTGTGACCTTGCATTTTAATATATTTCATGGGTGCTAAAATGCCCTTCCCCACTCCCCTACCCATGCATTTTAACATTTCTGAAATGGGGTATGCTTTGTAATCAATAGTGACTTACAATAACAGTCATCTCAGTGTATTTATTTTTGCCTGTAAACATAAAAATGCCATAAAAATGTAAACATAAAAAATGCCAGGATTAAAAGTGCAAAACTGGGGCCCCTGAGTGGCACAGTTGGTTAAGTGTCTGCCTTCAGCTCAGGTCATGATCTCAGGGTCCTGGGATGGAGCCCTGCATTGGGTTCCCTGCTCAGTGGGGAGCCTGCTTCTCCCTCACCTTCCCCCACCACCCACCCCATGCTCTCTCTCTTCCTCAAGTAAATAAATAGAATCTTTTTTTATAAAAAGTGCAAAATGGGCATAGGAGACTCAGAAGACAAATCTCAGATGCAGAAAATAGCTGAACTTTTTTTTTTTCTTAACCATTAGAAACTAAATGGTGATAGGGAAGGTATGAGGAGGTGATGAATCAGACAAACGCAGCAGTAGCTCCAGAGCTGAAGTCCAAAGTCTGCTAATTCTATGTACTGCAAACCCAAGAATGATGGTTTAATTCTTCAATAGGTTCTCTTTAAGAAATGCTGCATCAGGGCATCTGGGTGGCTCAGTCCGTTAAGCGTCTGCCTTCGGCTCAGGTGATGATCCCAGGGTCCTGGGATCCAGCCCCACATTGCATGGGGCTCCATGCTCACTGGGGAGCCTGCTTCTCCCTCTGCCTATCTCTCTCTCTCTCTCTGTCTCTCATGAATAAATAAATAAAATCTTTAAAAAAAAGAAAGAAAGAAATGCTGTACCAACAATGCTGTTGAAATTATTATACTGAAAACAGGGACAGCAACAAGTCTAATTAAGTTAGAAGACTCAGCCTCTGAATAGGTTTAGGAAAACTTCCACCAGTTTATTTTACCTACATTTCCTACTTGCACAGAGAGTGATACATGGTTTAAAAAAAAAAAAGTGGTCTGAGACTGAAAAAGCTTTTTCAGTAAGCATAAAATGAACATTATATGTGACAAGAAAGCATAGTGTTTCTTTTTAATTGGAAGTACTTTTTGCTTTCTTATTCATAAAGTATAAGAAAAAGATTAAGACACACATTTGTATGTCTTAATGGCAAGTTGTCTTTGATTCCACAAGCTGCAATATGTCAATACGTTTCTACCTTTTAAAGCAAAGCTCGTTAATGCTGCCAACACCAAAAGATGCTTTGGACCCGTGAAGAATGACTCTTTTGGCTTTATAACAAAAAAAAAAAAAAAAAGAAGAAGAAGAAGACTGAAAAACACACTTGCGGAAGCCATTCATAATTAGAAGACTTTTGTAGCCTCTTCATAGGGTTAATGTAAACCCTAATATGTAACCCTTCTGAGGGTTAATTATTGTGTGTTAATTATAAACAATGTATTAAAAGTCCCTAGTTTAGTCTCCCACAAAGGAGTTTATACAGTCATAGTTACTATTATTAATATAAGCTATGTATTATATACATATAGCAGGACAAAGGGACTTGGGGCAAGTAAATCAATTACATACTTGTAGGAATCAAAAAATGTAGTCCTAAGGTGGTAAAGTGACTTGCCCATACCGCACAGGTTGCCATGCTAGAGCAGGGATGGAACTGATTTAATTTATTGTCATGTATACCCATTCATTGAGTGTCTACTGCATACAGGCAGGTTCATGGTGTGTGGGTATCTATAGTGTAATCGTACCACACGTGCATTTACTCTGTATCAGCTAAGGCTCTGGGAAAGGTGAGGGGGAGAAAGAGAGAGAGAGAGAGAGAGCAAGAAAAAGCAATATAGTGTAGCCAGCCCTTCCTACCTTTCCCCTCAGGAGCATATGGCCAGAGTGAGGGTGAGAAGGCAGTTGTCTCTGTTTCTCTTCTCAGTCGTCTAGGTTCTCGAGTGCTTCTTATGATGTGAGCACCTCATCTCACTGAGGGTGAGCATATTTTTAAAGAAATGCATGTTTCAGACAACATAGCCCTTAAACACAAGTCAAAACTGCTTTGGATGTTTACCTCACAGACAGCAGTCTGTTCTAAAGCAAGAAGAGAACCCAGCTGTGTTTGGACTTACCAAGAGATAGAATTAAATGCACTTATGTTTGCTTGCTAGTATGTTTGCAAAAACACTTCATACTGTGTTTCGTGGGCCAAAATATGTAGGGAATTTTCAAGGGTAACTTTGACTATCTTCTTTAAATCTTAGAGGTTGTAGCACATGAAGAAGAATACAGCAGTGGGTCTGTGGGTGGGAAGACAGACCAGACAGACCAGAGAGGAGAAAGGATGAAGTGCGGAAACCAGCTAGAAGACTCTTGCAATATAAAAAAATGACAACAGAAGCCTCAACCAGTATGGGGCACCAAGGACAGAGAAAACCCAACCAGTGGAGGAGATATGGGGGAGGCAGAAACAAGGAGGGAATGACTAGTCATGGATCATTCTAGAGAAGGACCAGTCAAAGCTTACGTGAGTTTTCTAGACCAGTAGATTAGGATAATGATTGGGATAAACATGACAGTTAATACAGGGAACTCCGTATTTTTTGATCTAGTGAAGAACACGTGACTTGAATTTCCTGCCTTTACTAGACTAAGAAGTAGAAAATGAGGTCGTTTTAAATTTTAATGTGTCAAATTACACTAGCCCCAGCCCCATTGCTTTATTGCTCAACCACAGCTCCATCCTACCTTCTGCTTTTGTGTCTAAGCCTGAGGCAAAAGCATGTGTACTACTTCTTTGTTAGGAACTACAACCCAGGTGACAGAAATGAGGGAAAAGATGTGTGAGGCAGCAATGGAGAGAAACTGACAGAAGAGTGTGTGAGGGAGATTGCCACCCCTTGGGCTGATTACTTAATCTTCCAAGAATCCATGGCTCTTATATGGGTACTGTGGAGATCCCACTGCCTCTAGAGCCACAGTGTCAATAAGGAAGCCCTGTGGCAAGAGGCAGCAAGTAGAAGGTATGACATGACGTGAGGACTCCTGGGTTTTATCCTGGGGACTTTATGGCTTATCACCACAGCAGTGTCTGGGTGGGAACAAATCGTGAAGAACTCTGAAGATAGGGAAGACCAAGAGGATCTGAGGGGTGAATTTCCAACCTAAATATGCCAATTAATTCTTACAGCCCCCCAAAGAAGGCCTCATATGTGCCCACAGACCAGTCTGCCCACTTCATCAGCCATGTTTGCTCCAGCTTGACTTCCCCAACTAATAACACTGGCCACGGAGATGGTGCTGCCTCTGTTAGCAGTGATCTTCAGGAAATGGTGGTGTCTGAGTCAAGGCTGTGGGTCTCAGATGCTGCCAAAGCCACTATTTCTGGGGTATCAGAATGGTTTGGGGTAACTCTGGAAGTTGGGAATGAAGGAGGGGAGAAAGAGCAAATCTCTAATCTCTTGCTGCCTGAAAACCTTTGCTCTTACTGGTCCCATAAAGTCCCACAGGAAAGGTGCTGCTTCACTTTTTCCTTTCCATGTTTCCATTTTTTAACTTCTTCAAACCACCTGTGTCATGATGCTATCCACCAAAACCTTTCTCTTCTCAGTTCTTCATCTCCATTAAAAGCAAACAAAACCCACCTCCCAACAAATAAACCTCTTGTCCCAAAACAAAACAAAGGCAGGAAGAAGCTCAGAGAAAGTGTCTTAAGCAAACCTAGGAGCTTGTGTGGGAATTCAGCACACTGAATTCCAGGGCTCAGAGAAGGACACTTTTCAGTTCTTCCCAAGACCATGGGTGGCTACTTACTTTTTCATTTACATAACTAAAGGGGCCAGTGGTCATGGCCCTCTCAAAGAACAGTCATATGCCAAAAAGTCATTGAAGTCTCTACAGAGGAAACTGCACAGAGAAATAACTTTTTAAGTTAAGTATTATTCAACTTTACTAACTCCTCAAGGAGTTAGAAAGGAGTAAAAACAGGGAAGCAAGGAAAACCAATTAAGAGTCCACTATCAAACTGTTTACTACTGCTAAGGTGACTGGTGGTTTTTTTGTCCTGCGACCTTCTGAAAGGTGTGAAATGAGGTTCAGAACCATTTAGCTAAGGGCTAAGAGAGAGAAAGAAGCTTTGATCCATTGCCTCTTGGCTGCCATTGGTCAAGGATGGCCCGAGAAGCCTAGGTTTACCTGCATGTTTATTTTGCAAATTTCCTGCGGATGGCTCATGCCAGGAAGCAAGAGGTACCTGTTAGGGACCCACAGCAAGGTACTCTGGGTTGCACCTGTGAGAAGCTGATCGAAGCCCATGAGGACTGGTCACCAGAGAATTGACTGGAGGGGGAAGTAGAGTGGAGAGGATCTGAGTGTTACCCAAGATGATCTGACCTAGTGATCTTAGTCCCCGGGAGCAGAAAGAAGAGAAGAGGCCCAAGAGCACACATACACTCAGGAATCTGGAGGAAAGGCAGAAGAGGCTGAGAAAGGGCCGATGAAAAGGCATCAAAGAGATAGAGGAGAATAATAGTAGTATTATTAGTTATAGCCGTAACAACAGCCAGAGCCGTGGCGCTGATAGTAATAGTAATGTGGATGTGGACTATGTGGCAGGCACTATTCTATGCTCTTTTCATAAAATAACTCATTTAATACTCTCAGCCCTGTGAGATAGGCATAGTTATTTTCCCCATTTAACTTGGGGACACCAAGTTTTTGAGGAATTGAGGTCAAAACTCACAGTTGGTGACTCTACAGCCTGTACTCTTTTTTTTTTTTTTTTTTCAAGATTTTATTTATGAGAAAGAGAGAGCACGAGTTGGGGAAGGAGCAAAAGGAGAGGGAGAAGCAGACTCCCCACTGAGCAGGGAGCCTGCTGCGGGACTCAGTCCCAGGATTCTGGATCATGACCTGCACTGAACGCAGATGCTTAACCAACTGAGCCACCCAGGCGTTTCTAGAGCCTACACTCTTAGCCAATTCATCATGCTCACCCAAGGAGTGGAAAGCATCCAGAAGACAATGGTAGAGGGGATTCCACAAAGGAAGGAGTGAGCAAAGGTCAGTTTTACTTAATAGGGAGAAAAGCAAAGGCCCTCTGATTTGTGACCAAGAGGTACCTGGTCACTTTTGAAGACGAAGCTTGAGCTGAGTGGTGAGTCAGAATATGGTGCAAAGAGATGAGGACAGAGTGGAGTCCAGGTCCCTTTCTGGAGACACTTGTTAGTGAAAGTAGTCAGTATATTAATTTAGTGTAATACTCACCTGTCCTAATTTGCTAATAGAAGAGACAGAGGTAGTATCTAGGGAGGGAGAAGGAGATCTGCAGGACTGAAATATTACTAAGTTTGAGTTGGCACAGTTCTTTCAGGTGCAGGAAATGTCCCTCAGGTGGTGTCCAGCTAAATGTCTTGAGAGAAAGGTTAAGAAGCAACACAGGACCCATCAGAGACTGAGGAAGCCTTTGGAGAGAAGAATAATGAGAAGATTTTCATTCTGGTTTTTTGCCATTTCTGATTTCCCACAAAATGGCAGAAAGGGACACACTCTGTTGCCAACTTTCTCTTTCCCTCCTCCTGCCTCATTAGCTGAGCCCAGTCATTATACTACATTTTCTGTGCCTTGGAATAGAAAAGCCAGCTCTTCAAACCATAACACTGGCAGCAGTTTTCTTCCTACAGTTTGTAAAAATTAAATCACAAATCAAAAGAGTGTGAGCCAAACATGCCACAGCCATTTGGATTTACATGAAAGGGAAACCATCAACACCTCCCTATCTTGGCTGATGAATATATCTGATATTTCAGATTTCTTTCTTGGTTCTTTCATGACCACAAGACCAAAACTAATCAGTCCAATTAGACAAACTTCCAGATTATAGTTCTGAAGTCAACTCAACAAGTAACATATCCAACAATATAATTTGCCAAGTTTAATTCAGAGGTTGAAGGAGGGTGGAGGGGAGATGGTTCCTGATTTATCACAGCAGCTAAGCCATATTCCAGTCTGAATACAAAACAGACAAAGAATAAGAAATAAAGCCAGATTGGGGGCACTGTAACTATTGATGATCATGTTTTCCCAATATTAAGAAAACAAAAAAGGAAAGAAAGCCTGAAGTTAAGAACACCATCTGGTAAAAGCCCTCAGAATAGTCACAAAATATGTGAAATACCTTCAAAAGAATTAGTTAAATGTAAAGAAAAAAATCAAATCCAAAGAGAACTGGAAGAATATATAGATAAACATTTACCCGATCATAACGATAGGACAGTCTTAGCATGCAAAGGGAAAAAAAAATAAAGAAAACGACTAAGAGATTTGTCTACATGTTTACTTAACTTTTCTGAACTCAGCTAAAGCCACCATAAGCAAAAAGTCCAAGACAAATGGAAAAATATATTTGCAACACATATAATATTCAAATAGTTTTATCCTTTATTTTTAATGGATTTATTGAGATATAACTAACATACTGTATAATTCACCCAGTTAAAGAATGTAATTAATGTTTTTTTTGTTTTAACAGGATTGTACAATCATCACTAAAATTAATTCTAGAATATTTTTGTCACTTCAAAAAGGAACCTTTGTAACCAATAAAAATCACTCCCCATTTCCTCCCATCTCCTCAACCCTAGGGGTTTCCACTTTCTGTATCTACCTATTTGACTATGGAGGATTTTAAATTTTATTTTATTTATTTGATGGAGAAAGAGAGACAGAGAGAGAGAGGGAACACAGGCAAGGAAAGTGGGAGAGGGAGAAGCAGGCTCCCCACTGAGCACGGAACCTGATGTGGGGCTCAATCCCAGGACCCTGGGATCATGACCTGAGCCGAAGGCAGATGCTTAGCGGCTGAGCCACCCAGGCACCCCATGAGGATATTTTATATAAATGGAATCACATTAAAAATGGTCTTTTGTGACTATTTTTTTCCCCCACATAGCATAATGTTTGCAAAGTTCAACCATGCTGTACCATCTCTCAGTACTTGGCTTCTATTTTTTTTTTCCAATTGCAATATAATTCTCATGCCATAAAATTTACCCTTTTCAAGTACACAATACAGTGGTTTTTTGGTATATTCACAAAGTTATGCAACCATCACTGTCTAATTTCAGATGTTTTCATCACCCCCAAAAGAATCACCATAATCATTAACAGTTGCTTCTCATTTCCACCTCCTTCTAGTCCCTGGTAACCACAAATCTAGTTTCTTATTTCTGTGGATTTGCCTCTTCTGGATGTTTCATGTCAATGGAATCATACAATAGGTAGCCCTTTGTATCTGGCTCCTTTCAACATTTTTTAAGGTTCATCCACATTGTAGCATGAATCAGTACTTCATTTCTTTTGATGGCAGAATAATATTCTATTATAAGAATGCACCACATTTTATTTATCCATTCTCCAGTTGATGAACACATGAGTTTTTTTTCCACTGTTTAGCTATTAAGAATAATATCGCTATGAATATTCATGTGCAAGTTTTGTGGAAAAAAAATTTTTTGTTATGTTTTTTTTCTCTTGTATATATACCTAAGAGCAGATTTGCTGGATCATACAGTATATCTACCTTTGAGAAACTATCAGCCTGTTCTCTAAAGTAGCTGCATCATTATACATTCCCACCAGCAATGCATGAGGGCTCTAATTTCTCTACATCCTCCCTACACTTGTTATGATCTTGTCATTTGTAGCCATCTTAGTGGATGGAAGTTATATCTTATTGTGCTTTGGATTTGCATCGCCCTAATAGCTACTAATGATGTTGAGAAACTTTTCATGGGCTTATTGAGCATTTGTATATTTTCTTTGGAGAAATGTCTGTTCAAATCCTTTGCCCATTTCTTAATTGGGTTATTTGTGTTTTTATCATTAAGTTGTAAGATTTCTTTATGTATTCTGGACACAGGTTCCTTATTTGATAACTAATTTGTAAATATTTTTTCCCTTTTGTGAGTTATCCTTTCATTTTCTCGATGGCATTTTTTTTAAGACTTTATTTATTTATTTGACAGAAAGAGAATGAGAGAGAGAACACGAGAAGGGGGAGGGTCAGAGGAAAAAGCAGATTCCCTGCTGAGCAGAGAACCCTATGTGGGACTCCATCTTCAAGATCATGACCCAGCCGAAGGCAGTTGCTTTAACAAATGAGCCACCCAGGTGCTCTTGATGGTATTTTTTTAAAGCAGAAAAGTTTTTAATTTCAGTGAAGTCTAATTTATTATTTATTTTGTGGTTTGTGTTTTAGGTGTTATAACTAGGAAAACATTGCCTAATCAAAGGTCATGAAGATTTATTTATGCATTTTTTTCTAAGAGTTTTATTATTTTTGGATCTTTTTTTTTGAATTTAATTTAATTTTGTTTATTTAATAGACAGAGATCACAAGTAGGCAGAGAGGCAGGCAGAGAGAGAGAGAGGAGGAAGCAGGCTCCCCGCCAAGCAGAGAGCCTGATGTGGGGCTCGATCCCAGGCCCCGGAGATCATGACCTGAGCCGAAGGCAGAGGCTTAACCCACTGAGCCACCCAGGCGCCCCTGGATCTTTTTTTTTAAAGATTTTACTTATTTGACAGAGAGATCACAAGGAGGCAGAGAGGCAGGCAGAGAGAGAGGGAAGCAGGCTGCCTGCTGAGCAGAGAGCCCGGTGCGGAGCTCGATCCCAGGACCCTGAGATCATAACCCGAGCCGAAGGCAGAGGCTTTAACCCACTGAGCCACCCAGGTGCCCCTATTTTTGGATCTTAGTTAAAAATTTGATCCATTTTGAGTTAATTTTTATATATGATGTAAATACTTTTGCAGGTAGGTATCTAGTCACAGCACTGTTTGTTGAAGTGCTTTGCTATTCTTTGCTCATTGAATTGTCTTGGCACCCTTGTCAAAAGACAACTGACTATAAATGCAAGGATTTGTTTCTGGACTCTTAATTCTATTCCATTGATCTATTTATCTATCCTCATGCCAGTACCATACTGTCTAGTTGCTGTAGCTCTGTAGTAACCTTTGAAATTGGGAATTTAAAGTCCTCTAACTTTTTCTTCCTTTAAAAGGTTGTTTTGGTTACTCTGGATCTCTTAAGCCTCCATATGAATTTTAGGATCAGCTTATTAATTTCTGTAGCTGGGATTTTGATAGGCATTATATTGAATCTGTAGGTCAATATTGGGAGTACTACCATCTAAACAACATTAAATATATCAATCCATGAACATGGGATATCTTTTCATTTACTTATATATTTTTAAAATTTTTTGTGGTTTTCAGAGTACAAGTCTTGCACTTCTTTTGTTAAGTTTATTCCTAAATATTAATTATTTTGATGCTGTTTTGAATGGAATTATTAATCTTTTATTTCCTTTTGGATTGCTTATTATCATTGCATAAGAATATGACTGATTTTTAATAACAATCTTGTACACATATTTTGCTGAACCTGTTTATAAGTTCAAATGGCTTTAAAATTTTTTATTTTTTAATAAACATATAATGAATTTTTATCCCCAGGGGTACAGGTCTGTGAATCACCAGGTTTACACACTTCACAGCACTCACCATAGCACATACCCTCCCCAATGTCCATAACCCCACCCCCCTCTCTCGACCTATAAGTTCAAATGGCTTTTGAGTAATACCTTAAGATTTCTACATACAAAGTCCTGTTACCTGCAAAAAGAGATAGTTTTACTTCCCATCTGTTTAACTTCTAACAAGTTCTTACAAATCAATAAGTAAAAGACAAACAAGTACCCCAATAAAAAAGTGGCAATGAATGTGAACAGGGAGTTCACAAAAGAGCTGCATGTGGACAATAAAATATGTTTAACCTCACTAGGAATTAAATGGATGCAAATTTAATTAATATGATGTTATTTTGCCTATCAAAATGACAATAAGCCACTGTGCATACACACACACACACACACACACACACCACACACACAGAGATTTGATTTGAATGTTGAACAAAGCTGATATCATATTATACATGCTTATTTTATTCAATAACACACCATGACCCAGTTCCTATGACCTTGCATATCTCTAGCAATTAATTTTCCATGGTAGTGTAGTATTCCATTGTATGAATATGGATTTATCTGTTTGCTATTGTCAAGCATTTTGAGTCATGTGATTTATTATCTCCTTTATACTACTTTGTATTTTCCAATTTTTAAATTTATACACAATTATCACTTTTATGGAAATGAAAAACAAAAATCTGTTAGAACTTATTGAGTCTGATATTCTGTTCCATAGAACCTCTAGTGCTAGAATGATTGAAGCAGTGTCAGAAACCAGATTCTTACAAATGTGAGTAAGGCTGAGCTGTGGGGGTGTTGGTAGTTGAAACTACTAGTAGCCAAGGACAAGTAGAGAAACTGAGAGTTTTCTGGACTCTGTTGCTAGCCTAGAACATACAGAAGACCTGTTTCTAAAAAATGGGGGCCCACTGAGAGAATGATGCAGTTAGCATTAGAACTGAGGCTGAGAGAGAGAAGGGGCAAGATGGCGGAGAAGTAGCAGCTGAGACGACATCAGGGAGCAGGAGATCAGCTAGATAGCTTATCAAACCATTGTGAACACCTACAAATCCAACGGGAGATCGAAGAGAGGAAGAACAGCAATTCTGGAAACGGGAAATCGACCACTTTCTGAAAGGTAGGACTGGCGGAGAAGTGAATCGAAAGCAACGGGAGGATAGACCGCGGGGGAGGGGCCGGCTCCCGGCAAGCGGCGGAGCCACGGAGCACTAAATCGGGACTTTTAAAAGTCTGCTCCACGGAGGGATGTCGCTCCAGAGGCTAAACCGGGGTGAAGCCCACGCGGGGTCAGCATGGCCCCAGGTCCCGCAGGGTCACAGAAGGATCAGGGGTGCCTGAGTGGCACAGAGCTAGCAGGTATCGGAGCGGGAAGCCGGCTACAGAGACAGAGCCGAGGAGTGAGCTCTCAGCTCGGGGTTACCTTGAACCGGTCTCAGGCTGGGTGAGCTCGGAGCGCGGCCAGAGGCCAGGGAGACGTGAGTGGGCCGGGGCTTTTCTCTGAGGAGTGGAGCCCCAAATCTCAGCTCTTCCGGGCCGGAGACTAGGAGGCCACCATTTTCATCCCCGTCCTCCGGACTCTACGGAAAGCGCTCAGGGAACAAAAGCTCCCGGAAGCTAAACCGAGCAGATTACTCAGCCCGGCCCCTGGTAAGGGCGGTGCAGCTCTGCCTCGGGCGAAGACACTTGAGAACCACTACAACAGGCCCTCCCCCAGAAGATCAAAAGAAATCCAGCCAAGACCAAGTTCACTTAACAAGGAGAGCAGCGGAACTCCAGAGGAGGAGAAAGCAATGCGCGGAATTCATCGCTTTCTCCCCATGATTCTTTAGTCTTGCAGTTAATTCAATTTTTTCTTTAAAGGGCATTTTCCTAGGGT